>PVKA01007958.1:0-75257 GCA_004027165.1 Ctenomys sociabilis
CAAAAAAAAAAAAAAGAAAGAAAGAAAGAAAGAAAGAAAGAAAGAAAGAAAGAAAGAAAGAAAGAAAGAAAAGAAAAGAAAAGAAAAGAAAAGAAAATGTTATGCTAAGTGAGACAGGAGGGTCACAAATTTGTCCAGCCTACATTGTTGCAAGACCTGGGGATGTAAAGGCCCTAGGTTCAATCCATAGTATAGTTTTATTTATTTTTTATTTTTTGGCAGAGCCAAGGATTGAACTCAGGCCCTTGTGCTTGCCAGGGAAGCACTTATTCCAATGAGCCATATCCCTGGCCCCCATAGTATAGTTTTAAAAAGAAATAGGAAAAGGAAAGCAAAAGGTGTACATCGGCACACTAAGGAAAACAGCGTCACAAAAGGTCATGCAATGAAATCGTCGTTTGAGATCTGTACCTTCCCCTGTGACAACTCCTAAGAAGGGAGGTCTACACAGTCAGCAGGTGCTTAGTGGCCGCTGGGACTGGGTGGCAAGGTTGGCGTGATCTCGGAGGGCATGCGGTGTCTTTGTAGTGTGATCTAAAGTCAACTGCAAGAAGTTATAAAACTCTTTCATTAAAATCTATGAAATTATACATACCAAATGCGTAAGTGATGTGCTGTGTCATGTATACATATCTGTCTCGAGGTGCTTTTTAAAGAAAAACTAATCTGTAAAATGATATTGAGACATTCTACGTAGAATATTAAAAGCTAGAAATCATCCCGGGACTTACCTGCGCTGAGCACTGAACTCCCCTACCCATGCCCTTCTGCTTTGGGAACTTCCACAGTTTTTCTTTGAATTAGACCAAAGATTCTATTCAAGCAACAGAGCAGGACTGACCACTGTGCAGCTGTGGTGGCCTGGTGTCAGATGTCCTGTCTGCTAGGGGTCCCTCTGTTCCTATTTATATCCTCTTAGTTGTTTCTGCCAGAAGAAACTGTGGCTACCTCTGGCTATTTCCAGCAGGAAGTTAGGATGCTGCATTACAATGATTCCTCTCTCTTTCTCTTTCTCTTTCTCCTCCTCTTTCTTTTCCCACAAAGATTTTGGTCACGAAAGAAAAATAAGTACAACAGAAGCAGGCTCCTGGGAATGTAGCATTCAACGTATTCCAAGGCTGGTTTTGATTCCCGATTGCAGGATGAACTCTCTTTGAAATTCTCCTTTGTTCCAGAATTTTCTAGCATGCACTTTGTGGGCCCCCATAAGATTTCAAAATAGTGTGCAGACCTAAGCAGAGAAAGGAAAACAGCATTTCCTCCTCTGACTGCGGGAAAGACAGCCCCTTGGACTGCAGCAGCACCAGGTAGCTCCTTAGAAGAGCAGAGCCGCTGTCCAGCCCCACACCCTCTGTATTTCAATGTGTGCCTGTGTGGTTCCATACCAGGTAAGGTTTGAGGTGCACTGACAGTAGCTGCTTCTTGTCTTCCCTTTGAAGCCATCAGTTGCTTAAGGGCTTTAGGCCATTTGCTATCCAACCCAACACCTGGCACCACATGGAGCCTCCCTTTAGGGAGGGTGGGTAATGGAGGCCGGGTGGATGGCAGCTAGGTGATTTGTGGCTCCAAGGATTTCCAATACGTGGCACAGGGTAGGACCCTGGCCAATAGGGTGACTGCTGTTGAGACAGCCAGTAGGTGCGTTTCCTCAGCCACGGGGGCCTGGCAATGCTCACTCTGTTGTCCTCCTACTGGAGGACATGCTTATCTGAGCAGCCTTAATCACTGTATCTAACATCTACTGTGAAACTTGTGCATGAGACCTGGAGCAGAACTCTGTGTGTACTGTCTCAGGTCACCCTTACAACACCCTGTGAGGGGAGTACGTTTTAGTCCCATTTGATGGAGAGGGAAGGTGCCAAAACATTATATTCTCTTGGGAAGAGGCAGAGGGAAGATTCTAAACTCAGAGCCTGTGTTTGCAGCTTTCCTCAGCTTTTTCCTCAGTGCCTCCTCTCAGAAGCCTTTTTGATGTTTGTGGGAGTTGTTGTCCCATATATTTCAGTGACACAAATATACTGTATACCTATCATGTACTTGTCTACACTCATACACATGCAATCTTGGTAAGATTTTCTTCATCCGCCTCCAGGATACCATTAGTATGCAATTAGGGGGTCCAATCACTGTCCTCAAGAAGAAATCATTCATGAATGATTTGTAGGTACTTCCTGTCTTGACTTTGGGTCACAGTGAGAAGCCTGGAGTTTCGGGCTGTAGAAAGGTTGCCCTTAAGAAAAACAAAGCAGAGGCTGTGGCCAGATTTAGCAGCACTTTCCTTCACGGAATGGGCAGATAGAACCCCGGGTTCCTCCTTGGTGTGGAAGCGAGGAGCCAGCAGGCTCAGTGTAGAGCCCTGGCTCTGCCATGACGTGCTCGTATGGCTCGGGCAAGTTATTCCAGCTCTTCACACGTTTCCAACCTTGAAAGTGACAGGTACAATCTTAACTGGCACTCACAAGAACAAACAAACACCAAACACATGCCGAGTGCGCACAGGCAGGCCCTGGAGGGGAGATGCATCTTGGGACAGGATGCAGACATGCACCAGGCAGTCTCTGCTAAGCCCTCTTCTGCCACGGGCTGCTTGGGAGGCCTCCTCATAGCCGGGCCTCTTATTGTCAGACACTAATCAAATCATGGCTTTGCTAGATTTAGGGTAGTGGGTAAATAAGCATCCTTCCGTGTTTCTACCCTTTACTCTCATCAGTGCCCTTAGGGACCAGGCGACTTAAAAAGTCAGCTCATCACAACCCAAGCATGGAAAGGAGTCTACAAAGAGTTCACCTAGAGGGAGAAGGAGTCGGGCCTGTGGTCCAGGAGGGCAGTGTTCCAAGACCCAAGAGGTCAATTTCAGCAAAGGCAGTAGGACAGGGGCAGAGCTCTTCCAGCTTGGTAGAGCACCAGGCTGTCCCCAGAGGCCGCGGTGAGCCGAGCTGGCTGGCAGTGGGCCCTGAAGGAAGCCCCACCACAGAGCAGTGGGTGAGTCAGTGTGAAGGCTGCAGGCTTGTGGCAGGCTGTAGACCAACAGCAGACCCACAGACCTTACCACCAGGGCTTTGCCAGCCACACTGGCTACCCAGGGGCTCTTGGGAGCTTTGGCTCCCTTGCTCCTACCATCCACTTAGAGGTCCAAGACCTAACAAGCTGGCCTTTACCTTCTGTCATTAGAAGAGAGATGAATCTTGACTAAAAGTGTTACAGGATATCAAAACCCTTTTCCATCCTTCAACAAATTCTTGGAAGCAATGAGGAGGAAGAGGAGGAAGAAGAAAAGGAAGAGGATAAGGAGGGAGCTTTTGGCTTGGCCCTGGGACCAAGCCCAGGTAGGAAGGGTATGTGGGAGGACGAGGGCTCTGCTGAGCTGATGAGGAAGCGCGTGCTGCTGCAGGCACTCAGGTCCCTGTTTCTGAGGACTCTGGGGAACCTGTGGATCTGCCACTTCCTGTCAGGCTGCTTTCCTGCCTGGGCTGCACCTGGGAAGCAACGATCTTGGCACTCATAGAAAGAGTCAGGGGAAAACATGAAAGACGTGAGCTCACATGGAGAGCCTGGCAGCTGCTCAGTAACAGGACTTTGCAGGAGAGGCCGCTGGAATGAGGACAATGCGAAGTCAGGACCCCTCTACCCCTTTACTCCTGGTGAAAAAGGCTGGCCTGGCCCTGAGCAGCGGCTTCTGGAGGAGCATGCTTGCTGGGACACTGTCTCTGGGCTCTGAGGCCCCCAGCTCTGGGTTCCTGCCTCCTCGACATCAGATTACCTCGTTGGATTCATCTTTGGTTCCAAGCCTCCCAACCTGAAATATTCCTGAAATATTCTGTATCTGTGAGTCAGAAATCACAGCAGGGGACAGGAGACAAAGGGCCTCAGGGTTGGGCAGGTATACATGCTAGGCAAAGATGAAAGGGACACACAGGAAGGGACAGGACAAGGATGCCTCTGCCCCTGAGTTACAGAACTACCAGTACTGCTGAAAAGAAACCTGGGGAATTTGTCCTTTTGCTCCCCCTCCCCAGCATCCTAGGGGGGTGGAGACTCTTGTTAATGAAGAGTGGCTAAGCTTGGCATGGGATTCAAGACCTCAGGAGAAAGGAAAGGATCAGTGTAGTCCTTCCTCCTCCCACCCCAAGCCCAACCAGACCTGACATTATCCCTTATAAATTACGCATCTCACTCAATTATATCAGCAAAAACATTTATAATTTTTCTTTTTTTTTTTTTCACAGAAACCCCAAAGAGAATAAAACATGGAATAGTCAATCACTTATTCATTTGACACTATGGTTGGCCATCTACGATGTGTCTGGTGTCATAGTAACCCAGCAACAGGGATTACCGCAATACAAATGGGAGGGCTGTCCTGGGAGAAGGGCAGCCTGCTAGTGAAGGCTGTGCCACGTGGGGTTGAGGATGACTGGGGAGACGACATTCCTCAGAAGGGTGGCTTGGAGCTGGAGGTGAAAGAATGAGTGGGGTAGGCAGCACCTGGTCCTTGTTAGCTCAGCTGGAGAAGACCCTTGTGTTTGAAGAAACATCTCCACTGCTGAGAAATGGTTTAGGAATTACTGTAGTATCCCTTTGTCTGCAGTTTCATTTTTTGCAGTTTCCCACAGTCAACCATATCCTAAACATATGATGGAAAGTTCCAGAAATAAACAATGTATAAGGTTTAATTTCATGCCACCCTGGGGCGTGTGATGGAGTTTCCTGCTGCCCCACTGTGTTCCAGCCAGGATGTGTTCAGTGTTTTCACAATGTATCTGCTACCTCCCTGTTAGCCAGAGATCACTGGAGATAGGGCTTGATCACCACATGGAATACTGGGGATCACAGTGCTTGTGTGGGGTTTGGTACTGTCCATCTGTTGGGGCTCTGGAGACCCAGTCCCAGTCAGAGAAGGCAGGACTACTGTAGCAAACAACAAGTCTTTCTGCCCTTCAGCTCTCTTGCTTAAGACACCTGCAACACACCCAGAGAGCCTGGGGTACAATTAGCCTCAGCTGGGGTTGGCAGGAACCCCTACTACCTAGACTGTCTGCATCAGAAGAGCTCATTTCTGATGAGGAGGATCTAGGGTGTGCTCTGTAGTAGCATCCAGAGGGTTGAGACTAAACTGGAAAACAGGTCCTCTGATTCTAGAGGCCAGAAACTCAGTGAATTTGTGAGTGACCCTCTGGTGGGAGTTGTGAAGCCACCAAAGTCTGGGTTTAAACTGTGCTGTGTTGGGGAACAGATGCTAAATGCCCAGGGGCCTAAAATTCTAGGTGATTTTTTTTCCTCCCACTACTCAGGACTGAATCTATGGCCTTAGGCCTGCTGAATACACTATTAATGAGCTCCTATCCTTTTCATTTTATTTTGAGATGGGGTCTTGCTAAGCTGCCCAGGCTGGCCTGGAACTTCTAATTCTGACTCAGCCTCCCAAGTAACTAAGATTATAAAGGCATGCCCAGCCATGCATGGTCCATGGAAGGTTTTATTTATTATTTTGTGTTTCAGGGAAGGGTCTACAGGGTGTTCAGGGTCTCACTACTAAATCACACTCCTAGTGATCCACCTGTGTATAGCCTCCCAAGAGCAGGGATTACAGGTGGGTGCCACCACACCCAGTCTCAATTGCTGTCTCAGCATGCCCCTGGGGGCGGGGCCTGAAGGGCAGGCCTGGGATGGAGCCCCCAGCCCCTGTGCCTGCTTGCAGGTGCTTAAGCAGGAGCTTTAATCTGCTGAGCTGTTTGCTGGCCCTGGATGTTTTAAGTAGTGTTATTTCACTTTTGTTCTTGGAAAGAGTGATGACTTCCAATTTTAAATTCATTCTGAGCACATTTTGGATTGGTTTTTGTTTATCTAGAAAGGATTTAGAGAAAGAGTAATTAAGGAGGTGGGAGCCAGTAGGGGAAAGAGGGAGGAGACAAGCAGGACAGATACCAAGAAGCTGTACTTGCTTGCAGAGCTAGGCTGTGACTTCCAGAAGTGTGTAAAGAGGTGACTACTCAGGGTGACAGGCCTGTCATCTTACAGCTGTAGGAAAGCCTGAGCTAAGGGGGTATGATACAACACAGGTTTAGCATCAGGAAACTT
Organism: Ctenomys sociabilis; assembly: GCA_004027165.1. Taxonomy (NCBI): domain Eukaryota; kingdom Metazoa; phylum Chordata; class Mammalia; order Rodentia; family Ctenomyidae; genus Ctenomys; species Ctenomys sociabilis. Next base: position 6,079 of record PVKA01007958.1, read on the forward strand.
GATTTTTTTTTTTTTTTTTTTTTTTGAGTCCTTGCTCTGAAAGAGAGTTAACTTACCTTTGAGACTCTGGGGGAGCCCCTAACTGTGCTCTCATTTGTAGAATGCAGATACCAGTCTCTTGCTCTTAGCAGGAGCCTGACCTCAAGCCCTGGTGGGGGGTCTGGCTGCCTCTGGGTGGGGTCTGCACCTTGTAACCTTGCCCTGCTGGCTCCAGAGCTGGAGTGTGGCAGAGAAAGGTCAGAGAAATGAGGCTTCCTTACAAGTGATGAGCTGCACAGTCTGATTCTTCATGCACATTTGAGAGGAACCCGAGCCCCCATAAAGGTCTTCAGACATTGTAGGCCAGCAGGTGGCACAGGGTGGGTTCCATGCTGGACTCCTTCCAACACAGGAAGGGAGGAATAGAAGGAAGAGAGAGTATGAATCGCTTTCCTGACAGTGGTTCGGATCCAGTTGCAAGAGCCCAGGGAACACGGTTTCCTATTCTCTGGTGCCCTAAGACATCAGCCTTCTTCCCATGTGCTCTGTGTTCTTCTGGTTTTTTTTTTTTTGTTTGTTTGTTTGTTTGTTTTTTTAACTCGCATGAGCCAGGCCTAGCTAGAAAAGCACCTGTCCTATGTGGGTAAGCCCAGAGCTCTCACTCCCCCAGCAGGGACAGGGGCCCTTTACCTGTCCCTCAACCTGCTGCCACTTCTGGTTTAGGGCTGCTCATCTCTTTGTGGGCTTCACTCACAGCAGCCTGTGACAGCAGAACCTAGTGCACCGTCTTTGTGCATTCTCTGCCGAACCCCATGATGCCTGGTGTATAAGACAGCCCCGGTGGCTCAGTGGTCAACTTCAGCAGCTCTTCCCCTCCCTCTCTCCCTCTATTCAGCTTTCTCTTTCCCCTCTGCCCCCTGGCCTGGGATTCTGCACTCCACCTCGGAGGGATCTTGGGGATCCCCAGTGCCCTGCCCGCTTCAGGGCCCCAGCTCAGCAAGTGCACACCCACCTCTCAGTCTTGTCTCCTTTACCCTCTATTTCTGCCCTTCGGCTTCACCAACAGAGCTGGCTGGCCCTGACCTGGCTGACCTCTCAACCTCTATCCCTGCTTTGCCATTTTCTGCCTTGAAGACTGTGCTCATGTCATCTCTCCTGTCACCTTCCTTTCTCTAACTCGGCCAGGCCAACATGTCTTCCTAGACACCCTCGGTGCTTCCCGGCGCCTTCCTGCCACCTTCTTCTCAGAGGACTCACCTGGCTGTGCACCATGGTTCAGTGTGTGCTCTGAGAAGCCATAGCAAAGCCCCAGCACTTCGTGTGAGCACCAAGGAAGAGTGGCAAATGCACATTTCCAAGTAGGCAGCCCTGGATACAGTGCCAGCTCCGCTCGTTTCCAGCTGTATCACGTGGGCTGTATCACTTTCTTTTCTCCAACTGTATGACCGTGATAATAATGATACGCACTGCAAAGGGTCATTGGGAAAATGAAAGGCAGGGCAGATAAGCGGTCAGCAACTCACGTGAATGGCAGGCGGGTGTGAGCCGCCCCCGTGACTAAGAAAAGAATTCCTGCAGATTGCTGGCGCAGGTCTCCAAACAACAGAGCCCTAAAACTGCTGTTCCAAGAAAGAATTAGGAAGTGTCTTAGAAAACAACAAATTATCCTTAAGTGTTTCCCCCGCAACCAGGAAAATGGAAAATTTGTCCAGAAATCAGGCAGCCAGCACAAACCATGTTTTGTTTTGTTTGAAAGTGAAAACCCAAACATTTTAAAGGAAAACACGCATCTCCTTGAGGGCATATCAGATGAGGAATCGAGACTGTTAAATGACAGGAGAGACTCAGAGTGGAAGTGTGCAGCTCTGTTGTGCCCAAAGGCGGAGTCGGAGTCGGGATAGAACCTGCTGTGGAATGGGCGCCACCTCTCCAGAGCGGTGAGGGCTCTGGACACCCGAAGCGCCCACCACAGTGAGGTGGCTCTAGACTTTTCTAGCCTTTCTCAGACGAGCCTAGCCAAAGGCGCCCCGAGAAACCCTGGAGCAGGTCGACGGCAGGAGGTAGATGTTCTCATTCGCCCCCACTTGTGTGCGCTCAACGGCACCCGAAGCCAACGCAGGAGGGTGGGTGTGACCCCTAAAAGGGCCCGGGGCCGGCGCTCACTTGCCCCACCCCACCCCCGAAGGCGCCCTTCCAGAGAGGCGAGGGCGGAAGGAGCTGGCTAGGAGTCAAGCAGGAGGCGCTCTCCTCACGCCTCCCCTTCGGGGCTCGGACCTCAGTCTCTTCCTCCCCGCACTGGGTTTTCGGACCCGCGCTAGGGCTCACAGTTCCCGCAGGCCACCGTCGCTCGCTCCCCCGAGAGCCGCCCCGGGGTCTGGAAGCCGCCCAGCCTCACTCGGGCGGGACCAAAGCGAGTGGGGGCGGCCGCGGCGAGGAGCCGAGTCCCGGGAGCGCCTACTGCCCACGCCGGCTGCCTTGGAGCACCGTGGCGGGGCGGGCAGGGTCCGAGCGCCGCAGCCAGCGGCCGCTGCGAGGAGGTCGGGCGGCCAGAGTGACCTCACGGGGAGGGGCCACGCGGGGCGAGGAGCGAGGCCGGAGCCCGCGCCGGGCGGAGCAGAGTTGAGCGCAGCGCAGCGCAGCAGGGCGCAGCGCAGCGAAGAGCGCACGATGGAGCGGTACAAAGGTGAGGCATGGGGACCGGCGCGGCGCGCACCCGAGTCCTGCGTGGGTAGGGAGGAAGAGGGCTGCTTCCCGCCACTCTGGGGAGCAGAGCCGCTGTGGCCCCAGGAGACCTGGGACCTGAGGGACGCGGCGGCGCTTGCGTGGGCCGGGCAGGTGGGCTCCTAGGCGGTAGCCGCGGCTCCAGGTCCTTTGATCTCCGCGTCTGCTGAGTGCGGGGCTCGGTGTGAGGGGCCTCTTGGAGAAGACTTCTCACCTGTGAGAGCGAGGGTGTGCCCGGGTCCCCAACACCGCCACCTTTAACCTGCCCGGGAAGAGGGGAGTCTCGAGTCCACGACTCCCCAAGTCAGAGCGCCACCGTGCCGCACTGTAGGGGACGAAGGGACAAGTTGTTGGGTCCGGTTGCTGGCGGAGCAGGGTGACAGGCTTTCGTGCGGACCCCGAAGGCCCCTGCGTGGAGCAGAAAAGACTCTCGGCGGTGCGGCGGGCGGCTGCCCAACCGGTCGGCCCCCCGACGCCCCGCAGCCCGGGCGAGCGTTTCTCTGCCAGCCCTCTGGGCTCCCGCGCCCCAAGCCGGGTGTGGTGTGGGTGTAGGAGGAGGCCGGTGGGGTGCCCAGCAGGTGGAGCGCAGGCTCAGTCCATTGCGCAGCTGATCCAGCTTTGGACTTGGCGGAGCCGGAGAATCCTGGCCAGAGACTGGCGGACGGGCCGGCCCACAAAGTCGGTGCCCAGCTAGCACCGGGTTTCGGAGCGTGGGTCATGGAAATCGAGAAGCCTCGAATTGCAGGTCTTTATTAAAAGGCTCTCAGAGAGCTGTCTGAAACTCGACGCTGTGGGCACCCCAAATCTCCCTTTCCTTTGGAAAAACTTCTAACGCAGGCCTGGCCAAAATTGTGAGGAAATACTGTTAGTATATTTGTTTTCCTTTGGGAGAGGGAAAAAAAATAAGGAGAATGATCAGATTCCCAAGGAATCAGTGCCGCAAAGGCTTCTTATTTCTGAAAATGACTTGAAAGGACTTCTGGGATCGGCTTAGTTCTCTGAACGGGTGGTTTCTTTTGAGTTCCCTTTTACTCATCCGGGTCATTTGGTTACCCGTGAGGGCTAAAGAACAGATCCTAGCTGGGGCTTCACTCGTGGAGGTAGGGTTGAAGCCTGCAGCAGGTGCTGGCCGAGGCGGGCAGTAGGGTTCAATTCACGGCAACCTTTCTTTCTGTGACCGTCCCTGGAGCCTCTTTCATATTTCTCACAGGTGGGATTTTGTCCCCAATTCTGCCAGGATCAACGTGGGTTTTGTCTGAGTGGCCCAGTACATCTCAATCCTTTAAAACCGCTGGAGCAGCCATGCTCCCTGTCCTCTAAGATGGCAGCGTTGCTGTCCCTTCAGATTTAGGCACCATTACTGTTGAAAGCGACCCTGGGGTAGGGATTCAGACCTTGGGTTGACAAAAGTATTGGCCTCTGACATCCTGTCAGCTCACAGAATTGTGAAGCTGGGGGTTGTGTTGGCCCCAGCCTGAGGGTCCTGTTTGCAAACTGCTTTCTGAACTCAGCAAATGATAACAGGCAGGATCTTTTCAAATGCTTACTTCAAAGACAGGGCCTCACCATGTACTGTACTCAGACTGGCTTTGAGCTCATTATGTAGCCCATCCTCCTGGCTAGGATAACAGGCATACTCCACCTCATGCAGTTCGAACACCTCATGCCTACTTATTACTAGCAGGTTTCTCTGTTGATAGTGTCTGATGTGGTCCAGTAAAGTGTCTTGGTTTTTCTCTCCTCGGGAGCTGAAAAGCCTCCCACCCTCAAAAAGGATCAGTTAAGAGTTTCTTGCCAGCTGAAAGAACTGTTTGTTTTGGAGAACACATGTATCTGCCTCATTATTTTGCAGTAAATCAGGCACACAGAGATAAGTGGATAAATTGGGGAATTATCTGGATTGCAAGGGCTAATCCAACTTATTTTCCACTATTTGACTCACAAGGGGGAAAAAAAATCTTTATTTCATGTCTCATGTGTCATGCCCCAATATTTTTGTTTTACCTTTCAATTAGGAATTTGAGGCTCTCACCCTTCCCTAGGGATGCAGAATTCTTCCATTCTTTTGAGGGGCAGATGAGTTATGTTCTGAAACCACAAAATGAAATCTGTGCAAAAGGAAGGATCTCAGATGAACTGCTGTCTCTTGACTAGAACCTCCGGCTTGCCAGAGGCTGGAAAATTTCTGATTTTTTAAATCTAAGCTTGAATAGTTATGGTCTTACTCGGTATAATGGCTTTAACAGTAAACTTAAATGGAAAGGTAAGGTTTAGTTTGCTTCTCAGAATCCATGTAAAACAATTATAAAGTGCAATTCTTATGATAATGCCTGCTATGTTTTTTACATTCCCAATTTTGAGGTCTCTTTCTCCCAGATAAGTACAACACCCTCCAGTGCCTTCAGATTCTTGAAAGGATTTCTCTGCTTTCTTAGTCTTTGGAAGTGGTTACTGGAGGAGCAATTGCTTTGCCATATTCCCCAGCCTACTTGTTACCCATTATGCATGCTTCCAAAATCAGGAGATTCTTTACATTTTCTGGCTCTGGCCTGACCTCCCATTGTCTTGTAGGATGTAAAGAGAGGCCCAGAGCTCAGGCATCATTGGGCTATCTCCCTATGTCTCATTCAGAAAAACTTCCAGACTTTTCCCCAAGTCCTTTCCAAACCCATCTGCAAGATAGGAATGGTTTTCTCAAGCAGTAATAATAAGGGTGTGGCATATGTGGGTTCCCTTTCTAAAGAGATAGAGCTGTTGAGAGTCACCCTAAAAAGTGCTGATACAGCTGGTATGTCCTATATGTGAATCTCTTGGTGCTATGCTATGTAAACAGCATGAACTGGGTGTGGTGCATGTGCCTGTAATCCTAGTGCTTGGGAGGCTGAGGCAGGAGGATTGCTGCAAGTTCAAGGCAAGCCTGGGCTACATAGTGAATATAGGCCAGCCCAAACTACATAATAAGACCCTGTCTCAAAAAAAAAAAAAAAAAAAAAAGGCAGTCTGACTCTTATAAATGTCCCAGATGTGGAGCCACATCCTTCAGGGTGCCTTGAAAAGATTCCCATCCATGCATGTTTGCATGTTTAGGCTCTCTTAAGAGCATCCTCTATTCCTGTACATGAGTCCATTGGCTGAACCCGCCTCATGTGGTCAAGGATTCTGGTTCCTATTGCTCTCCCAGCTGGTGAGTGGGTCCCGGGCCAAGTGTGACTGACCCACTATCTGTGGATTGCACTTGGAACATCAAGCAGAAGCTTCCTGAAGTTGCATCACACTTGGATCTGAACAGGCTTGGTGGAAATATTCAGACTTCACTTGGATCAGAGTAATTGGTTGACATTGTGATTCCTCTTTGCCTATGTTCTCTGCTTCCTAAGTCTAATCCCTGGTTCCCTGCTTTGCTGTAAGGCACTGGAGGCGGAAAGGAACTGTGAGAATCAGACAGGCAAATGCAAGAAGGCTCATCTGAAGCTTCAGAAATCTGCGGTCAGGGAGGTCCAAAATGGAAAAACTAGGAGAGAGACAGGCAGACTTGTACCTTCCTTCTACCCTCTAGAACCATACATTTCCATGCCTGTAGGCTTAAGTTTTCCCTTATTAAAGTTTAACCCAAGGTAGTGGTTCTTAACCTTAGCTGCACCTGGACACCCACCCAAGGCCCCTTAAATACAGAGGAGGGCATGAGGGGGAGGATGTATAGGCCTCACCTGGCATTCTGATGGGTGTGGCTTGGGCGTGGAAGTTTCAAAGGTTCTGCAGGTGATCCTAACAGCAGCCACATTTGAGAAACATGTCCTTTAAGAAATGAAATGCCCAAACTGGGAAAAAAAAATGTAGTTGTCCCTCGGTTCCCCAATCTGCAAGCATGCTTAATTTCTTAAATAAAATATTATTTGCATATGACCTTCACACATCCTGCTGTACACTCTTACCTGTTACCAGATTACTTGAAATATCTAATACAGTAGAAATAAGTTTGTATCATCCTGCGTAGTTTAGAGAATAATGACAAGAAAAATGTCTGTGTGTACTACGGATGCAACTATGGTCGGGCTAACTGCATAGCACTGGAAACAACAACATAATGTAATTTTTGCCTTGCCATATGTGTTTAAACCTTCATTGGTTGAATCAGAGGTCTCTGGGGAGTACAGAGTGTAATGACACCAACACGTTTCTCACCTGGAAAAAAATGACAAACGTGGGATAAAATGGATGTCGCCTCATCCTCATAGAATGTGTCTGCCAGATTTTGCAACGCCTGAAAAAGTCAAATGTGATTTACCTTCGGCTGTTTAAGGCTTTAAAAAGCTGTGAGAATGGGGTTTAAAAACATCTGAATTGAACTTTTGAGTCACTCCCAAGCTCAGGGTTTGCTCATTGTACTTGACCCTGATCCCTCCTGACTGTGAAGCCCTTTGTGTGGCAGCTGTGACACCATGGTACTGCAATGGTGTCAGACAGAGAGACTGAGAGGTCACTGTTGGTGCAGAAAGGCCCATGTGAGGGAGTCCTGCTTTGGGCCCTGCCCCTCTCAAGGGCTAGGAGATCTGGGAACTGGACCAGTTCCAGCACAATTAAAGAGCCAGGAGGGGCCAAGGAGCTTCAAAGCTGAGGAAGTTGTGCCCATTTTCTTCAGAATCCTTTTAATGACAGGAAATGTCTCTCCAAAGACTTCTGTCCTTTGGCGGAAGGAGACTTTCCCCAATCCAAGGGAGGATGGCATGTTCAGTCAGGAAGGAGAGCAGCCATGTGCAGTGGAGAAAGCAATGGCACAGGAACCTGGAGACCCAAGTGCTCAAACCCATGGGCACTCCAGGCCTCAGTTTCCCCATCCAGAGAATGGTGTGACTGTTCCCTGTGTGACTTTGCAAGCACGCCTCCGTGCTAGTGCATTGTGCTCACTGAGGAATCTAGAGGGAGGATGTGTCTGAGGAGGGAAGCAAAGGGAGGGAGGGAGGGGGCGGGTCACCCCCCCACAAGGGTCAGTTTAGGATTGTGATTCTTATAAATAAAAACCAACTTCCTGTTGAGACCAGGGAGAGTTGCAGACTTGGTGGGAAAGAGAATGCCATAGGCTATGTGAGGAATTCGTCTCTCAAGGACTTGTATGAAACTGTGTCTCCAAAGATTGTTTAACCCAGAACTGTGTCTGGGTCTGAAACACTAAGAATCACTCGAGTTTGAGACAGGTCAACTGTATTTATGGAGATGAAGCCACAGTCCAAAGAGTCCGAAATGGGATCCAATACCCTTAAGAGCTGAGTTTCTCAGAGGAGAATTCCTACTCAGGAATTTGTTTAGAAGGAAGTGCTCAAGGCAGTATGGCACTCAGTCCTCAGTGTCCCTTCAGCCAGGAAGGAACTAGCTGCTCACTTAAATTGGCCTCAGTCTTCAGGACCAAATCCACCAGTCTTGTCTTCCACAAACCCTGTCCTGGGTCCTGGGTCCCCTCGTCACTTTTAATATGGCTGCCTCCTTGCCAGCTAAGCCCTAGATACGTAACAGGTGTGTTGCATTGATGACACATTGTCTTAGAATTATGTGCCTGTGTCTGTTTCACCTGCTCATTGAGCACCTTCAGAGACAGACTTCGTCTTTCCCTTCCAAGTGACGGGCCCAGCCCCCACTCACCTAGTAGGGCCAGGAACATAATGGATGAATGGATGACTGAATGGACCCTCAGGCTTGACTGCATATCTGTGCTCTGGTCCTGAAGAGCAGACCAGATTCAGAAAGAGAAATCTCAACGCCAAATTCTGAGAGTAGAGATTGAGGGTCCTAGTGGCCTCCCTTGGCTTCCCGGACTTGAGCCTTCTTTCTGTCTGTTCCAGCCCAGGGCTGTTGCTGTCTGGTGGTACAGAGAAGGATCCTGCAGGCCTCTGCCTGTGAGTATGAGTCTGCCGCACCCTGTGCAGCAGCTCCCTGGGCCCCGGGCCTGGAGGATGCAGACCTCGAGCTTAGCTGGGCCCATGCGGGGATGGAAGGCTGGGGGAGAGCAACGAGCCCTGCGCTGGCCTGGGTGCCTGTGGTGGAGCTTCTAATCTGGCTTTTGTGACTAACTGGCTTTCAACATTGGGCAAGTCAGTCAATTTTTCTGACCCTTGTTTCCTCCCCTGTGTCAGGGAGCATAATGATTACTAATCTGCCTCCAGGGATACATGGTCAAATAATTTGGAAGAGCTATTTGTAAGTACTTTGGGAAAGGGAATGTTAAGTAAACTCAGGGGGCAGATTACCCTCGAGCATCCGTGATGGGTGCCATGTGACAGTCTTTACAGTTCACTTGGGGGCCCGCTACCCCCACATGTGCTTTTCTAAGCTTTGAGGACCCCAAGTTGAGGTTGCTCCTCAGTTCCCAGGCATCCCTGTTGCCCAGAGACAGCACCCCAGAACTCTGCTGGCTGGAATGGAGTGAAGTAAGGAATTCCTTACTGCACAGCCCTGTCTGTGGAACCACAACATGGTCCTTCCTGACCTCCTCTGATGTCTCAGGTCATCGACATAGAGACCCTTACATTCTATCTGTGGCTTTGAGCTCTTTGCTGATTTTTAGCACTTGCTTCTCAGTTTCTCCTTAGTTGTAAAACAAACTAAGCCAAAACATTGGGTAGAGAAGATGGAGACTATATCGGGACAGAGAAGACCTAGGGTTCCCTGGACACACTGGATGAGTGCAAAGGCAGAACGAGTTGTTCCACCTTGATGTCCAGAGTCGGTATGGGACCAAGTATTAGGGAGGAATGGGGACAAAGCACCCCACCAATTGAATCCCTGCAGTTTTCTAAACAGACCCCAGGTTCCCTTCTCACTTCCTCCATGCTCTGCTAGGGACTTCTGGTGATAGCTTCAGGCCTGGTGGAGGCTAAGGGAGTTCAGCCCCAGCCAATCAACCTCGTGCAGGTTAGTAAAGCAAGGAGGCAGCTGTTAGCTGCCTACTGCACCACAGGCTTTCCCCAGTCAGGTGACCAGCTTTCTCCCCATTTTCATGGAACTTGGCTGGGTTTACCACTGAAAGCCTCACATCTCATGAATGCCTTTTGTCTTAAGCCGACAGGATGGGTTACTCTGTTCCCAAACCTCAGCTTTACTGAATGCCTCTAAATCAAGAATTTGGTTTCTTTACTGCCAAGGTGAGCTGGAGTCAATCATTTAATCTCTCATGAGAAAATCTGAAGCTGAAAGCTGAGCAGATCATAGGAAACACTAAGGATAACACAGGCCTCAATGCTGAGACCTGCACCGGCCTCACAGGCTGATGCATGATTCTGTGTACCTATTGTTCTAGAAAAGGCAAAGCTACCTGAGGGGAAAGAGCACAGATAAGTGTCCTGGCTTCTGGGACTGGGTTTCATGGACCACTGGGGGGTACAGGAGACGCTTTGGAGATACTAGAAATGTCCTATGGCTTTACTGTGGTGGTAGTGGTTACCCAGCTAAATATATTTGTTAAAACTCAAACTGTGTACTTAACAGGGGAGCCCTATTTTATTTTTGCTGACTTTTTTCCCTATGTGTAAATCATACATGAGTATACTTGCCTTGTAAAACTTCCCTGTCAGTCAGATGCAATGGAGCACACTTGTCACCCCAGGACTTGGGAAGCTCACACAGGAGGCTCAGGCGTTGGGGTCCAGATTGGGCTACACAGTGAGGTGCTGCTGAGAAAAATCTAAAACAAAACATCCTGTCACAGTGTGATGCTGCAGTGCAAGGCAAAGGCTTGATCCACCAGAAGGCCCATCATGGCAGGTTGTAAAGAAACTCAGTCTCGGTGTGGCTGTGCCCGTAGTGGGGCTGGAGGGAGAGCAGAAGAGTGAAGGATTCTGGCACCAAATGATAAGATAAGGACTTGTGCTTGCCAGTCCCCCAAATGGGAGAGACTTTTCCAGTAGGAAGAGTCATGGTACTACTGAAAGCTATGCTTCCATGTAAAGAAAGGAAGAGACATTCCTAGCAGAGCTCAGGGGGCCTGGGATATCAAAACAGCGGCTCAGGGTCCCCCCAGGAGCCCTGCTACTCCCTGCGCAAGCATCGAGTGCATCGAATGTGTTGACTTTGGCAGCCTGTCAGCAAGTCGTCTTGATCCTCAGGGAGGTGACTGGATTGGAACTGAATGCTCAAGTCTGCACCATAATTACTTCCTGGTTGAGTCTAGCTGTTAGGAATCCTGCTTGTCTATCTGAGCTAGGATTGATTTTGAGGGGAAAGGCCCCATGAGGTATCCAATTGCTGCATCTAGTGCCATTTGATGGAAGGGTTAGAAACCCCAACCCTCGCTACACCAGGACAGGGGACAGGATAGGGTGTCTCCTCCAAAATGAAGGCGTAGTACCCTCTTGGTCCTCATGAACTCTCCTAAGATCTTGATGTTTCCTTTATTTTTAAAAATCAAAACCTGTGTCCAAGTGGTCTGTTCTTCAGGTGAATTTTGCTGGGCTCTGTCCCCAGGAAGCTGGGTCTTCATGAGATACAGTGTGGTGGACAGCTTGGAATGTCCATGCAGTTAGGCGTAGGTTATGGTCAGCTGTGAAGTTACCCAGGAAGATTTTACCCCTGCAGCTCTTCCTAATCACACATGTCCAAGCCACTGATCACAAAGGTTCTTTTCTGTCCACCTGTCTGAGGATGTTTTGGAAGAGTTACAGAAGAGTTACAAGACAACCTTAGCTTCAGTTGTCTTGACAGGGCAGAGGCTGGAGATACAGGAAGTGATTTTGTACGTATTTGTAGTAAAATTTCCTTGATGGAGGGTGGTGGCTTGTAACTCACTGCCATCTTCTCCCAGGGCTACTCAGTGTGCTGGCATCCCTCTGGGTTTGGGGCACTGTCTTCGCCTTCCTGCAAGACCAGCAAGTGGGAATCTGGCCATTTCCTTCCACCCCTTCTCCCCCCACCCAGTTTTTACACAACAGGATTTATTCATGTCAACTGTATTCAAGTCCCCAGATGGGGGCAGAGAAAAGGATTGTGTTGAAAGACCGTATTGTTTGGAGGTTTCACTGACTTCTTTTATTGAATGCCACAGTCCTAGACCATATTGAGCTGTTTTACTGAATTTCAAATGTGGTCTTTTTGGAAGAGACTCTGCTAGGGTTGGTGCCCCTGCATGAGGGGCTGGTACCTTTTGGGTGGCAGGTTTTTCTGGGGAGCTTCAACTGCATCTTTAGAGTCTTGGGTCTCCTCAAGGATAAATATTGTGGTGCAAACCCAGACTCCCTGTGAGCTGCAGATGGCTACCACCTTACTGCTTTGTGTATCGCCAGCACCTCTGTGGCTTTCTCTACTAACCCTTCCTTTGAAAAAAATAAAGATGTGCAACCCTGCCAGCACTACAGCTGGCGGAAGGCCTGAGGCTTCCACTTGGCTTGCTTCCTTCTTTCTCTTTCCCCTTCCTTTTCCCTCTCTTCCCCTTCTCTCCTTCTGCTTGGTTCCTTTCAGCCCTCGCCTTCCTGACCACAAGTGCTTGGGATCGAACCCAGGACCTTCACTCTGAGCTATATCTTTAGCTCTTTTTTATTCTGAAACAGGGTCTTGTGAAGTCATTAAGTTACCCAAGCTGGGCTTGAGTTTTACATCCTCCTGCCTCAGTCTCCCAGAATGTTGGAATTAGAGCTGTGAGCCACCACACCTGTTTCTCTTTAAAGGGAGAGGAAATAAGGGTGGCAAAGGGGCAAATGTTGGGTAGAAGCAGGCAGTACCAACAGCCTCGTGCCTACTTCTCTGTGCCCTGTCGCAGCATGGCCACTCCTTGACACGCTCAGCAGAGTCGGGCCTTCTTGAACCTCAGTCTATGCCCAGCCATCCTGGACTCCTACCAGCTGCCCACTGTGGCCTCCTGCACTCTTGCGGGACTGCCCAGTAAGCTTATTTGTCAGGGCTCACTCAGCTGCTGTTATGACCTCCACGTGCTATGTGGAGGGCCTTCCTGCTGCGTGTGCTGCTGGCTTGGAGCCTGAGGCCCATGAGGGAAGCAGCCGAGCGCAGTGGTTGGTAGGGCTGCAGTGCAGCTGTGTGGTGACAGTTCTAGGTGGCAGTGGCCTCAGGAGCTCCTGAGAGAACTCACAGGGGTACTCGAGCTGGGCGTGGCTGGTGCCTCACTGCAGTCCATGGCAATCTTTCTCTGGCCTGGGACAAAGCAGGTCAGGCTGATCTAAGGCTATGTGCACAGGAGAGTGTGGACTGCTTTGTTGTGCCTGGTGGGGGCCCATGGACCCAATCTCTCTGTCTCTCTTTCTCCCCACTTCTGTCTCTCCCTTTCTCCCTCTGTCCCTTTCTCCCTCTTTTCCCCCTCCTTCTTCCCCTCCCCTCCCTTTCCCCCTCACCTCTGTCCTTCTGTCTCCCTCTCTTTCTCCTCCTCTCCCCCTCACTCTCTCTCTGCTTCCCTCTTTTCTTCTTTTGCTCCCATGTCCATCCCACTTGACTGTCTCCCATGTCTTCCCTCTCCTCTTTTTCTACCAGTTCCATTTTGCAATGGGTCTTAAGTCCAGAAAAGAGATTACCATTGAGAATCTGAGGCCAAAAAAATCCATCAAAGGAGCACATACCCTGCTGTCCTGTCTCCAAGTCTCCGGTAGTCAGTGATAGGATCTTATTTCAAGTTGAGTAGTCACAGCCAGAGTTCAAGGCTTCCCTGAGGAAGGGTGCAGGAGGGCACCCAAGGCTTGATCTCAACATTTTGCTCCTGCCTGCAAGGGGTGCCAAGAGCTTCAGTACAGCTCTGCGGCTCATCAGGCCCGCAGGCATTGCCTCACATAGCCTGCTGCAAAGAATGCCATGTTTTGCAACCCTCAGGGCCCAAGCGGCTTGCTAACCTGGGACCCTGCCAGCTGCCATCTGGCCTAGTTCAGGTGAGCGTCGCCGTGACTGGGACAGAGAGCTCTTACCTTCTCTCTGTGGGTCCTTAAAGAGCCCCATGGCCTGCTGACCACAAAGAGAATGGGTGGGATCCACAGCCCCGGCCTGGACGTGGCCCCTCCCTCTGCCAACCCATGCTCTTTGGAAATGAGTATCAGGGGAGGGCTGGGTGCTGTGCATGAGGGGCCCGAGAAGCCTGAGAATGCTGCGTTGTTTGGATAAAAGTTCCAAACATGGGGAGTCAGCAATGACTAAAATAATTTTTCCCATTGACCTCCTGGCTTCCCAGTGGGCAAGCGCCCATCTCCCGCCATCTGATGCTGGTTTGGTGTGTGTAACTGTAAACAGTTCTGTCTGGGAGCAGCTCTCGGAGAGTTATGGGATCCAGGTGTTGCTTTGGCCGCCACACACTAGTTCCCTCGAGAGTGGAAGGCTGTTGGGTTCTCACGAGGAGAGCGTCGCTGCTGCCTCTGAGATTGGATCCTCCAGGAGCATGGCTCCCTTTCTGTGCCCCCTGCAGGGCTCCACTCCCAACTGGAAGATGTCTCCGGTACTCCAGTTTGTTAGCAAATCTCTCAGCAATGAGCTTCACTTCTCTGACCTGAGGTAAGAGTATAGATGCTGTAGGATCTTTCAAGCTTGAGGAGAGACACAGGGGGCCTGTTGATAAGAGAAACGGCACCCGTGTTCTCGGTGGGAGCCCAGGGCTCACTGTTCTCGGTGGGAGCCCAGGGCATGTGAGTACCGGTCTGTTTCAGCATGACATGGACCGTGGCAGCACAAGCCTCCTGTTCTGAGCAGGAGGGCTCACAAAGCGTAAGTGGCTTGGGACACTTCATGACTTCCTGTCCCTGGCAATAAAGCTGGGAGTTATCTCAGAGCAAAAGTTGGTGGATTGTGTTGGAGCCGTATTGTTGGTAAATGGGACTGGTGGGAAAGCCCTGCCTGGGGGCCTGGCCCACTCACTCCTTATAGCCCTAAGCATTTACAGACACCAGATAGGGTCAGAACTTACATGCGCCCATGCCCACAAGCATGGAGAAGTGGAGGGGAGGGGGAGGACAGCATTCAGTCCCATTTCCTCAAGTTATGTACCTAATGCCTTCAAAGATAAGACTGTTGTCCTACAAGATCATTTTCCTGCTGAGGTTGAGGCCATATGCAGGAGGAGGGAGAATTCAGGAGCCTTGGCTCTGTCGGGATGGAGGGGCTCTGGTTCCTCTGGATTTCTGCATGCCTGACTGCCATGTGTCTGTGCATATGGGTTTCTTCTCTGGTTTGAAGAACAGTAAGGGCAGTAACATAACTTAGAGCAAAACATTTACCATTATTGAGTGTGAAAAATTTAGATTCAGGAGGAAACAGCTGGCTGGCAGGGATCCTGGTGGGTCTTGGGTAGGATTTTGATGCGTCACTAGTGCCTTATTTGGTGCAATTCTGGCACAAGTACACTTGACAGTTGAGGCATTTTGTGGCTGAGGACTTGGAGCAAGAAGGGACCCTCTTCTTCCCTTCAGAATGACCCAGACTGTCTCTCACCCACCTTGATAGTTTAACTTGGATGCGCAAGAGCATTTCTCTTTCTAGGATTTTCTGTCAAGGGTTTCTTAGAAATGTTAACATATGATCACCAGAGTAGGAAAAGTTTAGATTTCTAAGGCCCCTGAGCCAGGCCTTCTGGAGAACCAGACATGATTCTCTAGAGGCTGTGGAAACAGCAGGGAAGCTGCTGGGTCTGTGCTGTGCTGGAGAAGACCTCAGCTCCTCTCCTGTGTGCCCAGTGTCTGCAGTCATTCCTTCCCCATGCTGTGCCCAGCTGCACTGGACTTCTCGTAGCTGCTTGCCTTGGCTTGTGCACGTGCTGGTCCATTGGCCTGAAATGCCTTTCCCTTGGACTGCCTAGTAAGCTTATTTGCCAGGGCTCACAGAGCCTTCTTTATGCCTTGACCTTGAGCACAGCCTATCCATGTAACCTCTGCCAGCTCTCGACCCTCGGTGCCCTTTGACCATGGCTACCATGGCAGTACTAGAGCTGGTAGGTGGAAGGTCTGTATCTCCAGTAGGCTGTGAGCTCCTGAAGAGTTGATGACATTATTGCTTGTGTTCATAGCCCCTAACCATGTGTGTGTGTGTGTGTGTGTGTGTGTATGAAATACATTGTGAGGGCTCAAGAAATAATGTAGGTGACTGAGTGAGAAAAGGTGGTTGCTCTCAGGTTTTCTGAGAATTGGATTATGTCAAGGTTCAGGGCTCCATTCACCTGTGGGTAGGTACCTGGGGAAATTTAATAGGAGCTGCCAGACACATGGGGATATTTATAACCTCTAAAATCTTCAGGGTATTAACATTTAGGATATATAAGAAACTCCTGTACATCAGCCAAGGAGAGGAAGAAATCCCAACAGAAGATAAAAGAGGGTATAAATGGGTGCTTACATGTGAGGAAGCCATCAGAACCCTAGCAGGCATCTGAAGAAATGCTTGAGCTACTTCAGCCAATAGGGACAGCCCACCCCAAACAACCACCTGGCACGGAGGTGAAATGCTTGCAGGGGTATTGGGATCCATCTCCCTCATGCCTGCTGAGGGGGGCACAGGATCCCACTGCCATCTGGAGAGTAGAAGGCTTTGTTGGTTGCATTGACCAGCACTTATTGTCCAGAATAGCAATTCCCAAAGAAGCATCTTCTCAGACTCCTCGGGTATGGCGCAAGATGACCTCTGCAGCCTCCCTTGTATGCAGAGGGAGAAACCTATTTGGTGTTACCTGGGGGAGGGCAGTATATCCCAGAATTCCACAGCAATAGGAATAACGTGTCAGATGTCCACCCAGCAACTTGGCTGGATCTTTAAGACATGAGGCAGACTGAGGAGTCAGAGAAGAATGGTGCTTCTTGGAAAGTCTAGGGGCTGGGCCTGAAGGGGTATGGATAAGAAGGAAAATTGCAAGTTTGCTTTTAATCTTTTTAAAATTTTATTTATTTATTTATTTTGTACGGGGGTCTCACTACACAGGTTGGACTCATAGTGGTCCTCCTGTCTCAGCCTCCCCAGGACTGGGATTACAGGCATGTGCCACTACACCTGATTTTGGTGGCTGGCACAGTACACGCAGGGATGCCTTTTATCCTTTTATGTTTCAACACTCTTTAGCCACTCTGAGTGCCTGTGCTCTTAGTCACTGCTATGTGCAGGTCCTGGTAAAGGGCCCGAAACCAAATGTTTGTCTGATTGAGTAGAAGGCAGTAGAATTGTTATGTTTCCAGTGTCTGATTGATTGGAACTCTGATTAGAAGTCCGTGTGGTTCCCCTCCACCTTGGACATTGGAAAATTCACTGGAAATCAGTACACCCAAATGTTCCTCTTCTACCTCAAGTTTGTGTTATTTGGACCAATTTGGCTCTCAATCTGTTTTGTTCCATCGTTTATATTTCTGCTTGAATTAATAACAACGGTGCTTACAAGCAGGCACAGGGGCCCAAGCTTCAATCCCCAGGCTTGCTGTGCCAGCCCTGCCCCCAGGGTGTGCTGAGATAGCAATTGAGACTGGGCATGGTGGTGCACACCTGTAATCTTAGTACTTGGTAGGCTATAAACAGGCGGATCACTACAAGTCCGATCTAGTAGTGAGATCCTGAACGCCCTGTAGACCCTTCCCTAAAAATACAAAAAATAAAAAATAATAATAATAGTGCTTTGCTTTACCTTTTTAGAAGCTTTTCTTTGAGATTTAGGAATTCATGTGGTTAAAGCACCATTCAAATCTGAGTAAGACCTGCCTCATCTTGTCTTGCCTTGTGGTACGTTCTCTCTGAGCCCAGGGGAGGCAGGACCTGGGTGCTGGAGTTTGGACCCTAGGCAGAAGAGCAGCACCTCACCCCTCTGTGTGTGGGCACAGCTGTGGCCAGAAAGTAGAACTGCACTTTAAGCCAAGAGCTAAACCTTAAGGTTTCAGAAAATGGAAACAATTCTGAAATTGGCTCTGCTGGTTTGATTGTTTTCCCGTCATTCCCTTTGGGATAATAGATGTCACCTATCAATACGTATTTCCCTCTCCCAACTGTTCTACATCTGGCCTGTTCATTGGCCAATAATGTTCAGTTTCTGTTCCATTCTCCAATACCAAATGCACATTTCCTGGGTCCACTGGAATGCTGGTTGCCTGAGAAACGGTGCGGTAAAGATTTTCATTTCTTTTGGCTCAGTCTCATGCTCCTTTCTGGTTTCAAAGGATTTGTGATGTTGAAAGTAGGATTTCCAAGTATTCACACAATAGACATTATTTTGAGTTTTACTGTGTGCTAATTTATACCTGGGAGCCCATGTAAGCCAGGCCTAATATTAACAAGGTCCTTGGACTCCTTAACGAAGTTTAGCTTTTATTGCAGAAAACCAAATTCTAAACAAGCAAACATATTTCTCAGGAAGGGATAATTTCTGATAATAATAGGTAACATAAAGCAGTTTGGAGGTAGTAAGCCAGCAGGCTCAGGGTGCTGGGGAGAACCTCCCTGGGGAGGTGGTGACACTCGAGCTGAGACCTCAGAGAAGGAGAGGAGCTTGCTATGTGAACATCCAGGATTGAGAGTTCCAGGCAGGGGAAGCAGCAAGTGCAGAGGTTCTGAGGCCACCACATGCTAGGGGAGTGAGGTATAGGAGAGGCCAGTCTGAGAGAGCTGGGCCCTGCCAGAGAGCTGGCCTCTTACCCTGTGAGGCTCGGCTTCCCAGGCAAGCCACATGGCCTCTGCCTCCTTGGAATGGCTAGGCTGCCACATGCTGGATTCAAGATTTCTGTTTTCTACAGGAAAACTGAGGCACATAGTGAAAAAAAAAAATCTCCTTCATATGTGCCCAAGGGATGTTACAAGCCTAATGCACTGGTCTACGTTCTCCTGAAGAGGGCTTGAGGGTTCTGGAGGGCACCAAGAAAGCCCTTGGGTCCCCAGCTCCTTGTCTGAGCTGCCTCTATGCTAGTTGATGTTCTTCCCATCAAGCAGAGTCCAGGAAAAAAGACAGCTATTTAGCCTCTGGGCATCAGTGCCCATCTCTCAATTGCTTCTCTGTAGGAAGCAGTGAGTGCTTCACTCTCTGCTACTCAGATTGTGTGAGGTCTGGGCTTAGCTTCAGGAATTAGGACAACTGAAATTTTAGGGTTTGGCTTTATTTGGACCTGGTATGTGTCATTACTAGGCCCTCACGACTTTGGACAACTACTCTTTGCCAACCTCATATTTTTAAGAGAAAGGAGTGGATCTGCCTTCCTTGGGCATTGCAAGGAATAGATGAAGTTTTGTACTTGGAGAGCTTGGGGCTGGCCTCGGGGATAGCACACGTGGCCAGAGCTGTGAAATACTAGTTTGTGGTCGTAAGTACCAGTGAGATAAGGTTGGAGCTGGAATTTTCATGTATCTACCATGCTTGTTTCTGATGCCTGCAGCCCTTGCCTGGAGTAAAGCTGCCATTAGGTGGTGGGCTGCGAGGAGGAAGCTGATCCTTGGAAGACAGGCCTCGCCTATTTCTACACCTACTGACACGAAAACACTGTACCTCACCCTTTATTGCTCAGACTCAGTTCCCCACCTATTGTGACCACCACTCTCTTCTTGTCACAGTGTCTTACTAGGGAGATCGATTGAAAATTATGCATAAGTGTCCTGGGAGATGGGCAGTACTAAACAGATATGAAGGGGCCCGCTTCAGTGTTGCGTGGGGCTCTCGATTCCAGGCTAAGGGAAGGCCGCCATGCTGCCACCATCCATCCCAGCTTGCTCCCAGCTCGCTGACAGCTGTGGAGCACTTATGGCTGGGCGGAAGACTCCCCTGGTCATGGAGGCCTGGGAGAGGGTGGGGTCTTGTTTGAAATTAGCTGATGAGGTGAGTGATGGATAGAGAATCACAGCGGACAGGGTGGGGAGGGCACAGTCAGGCCAGTGATGTGCATTTTAGTTCCACAGACATTGGTCCCACTGTGCCAGCAGGCCTGTCCACAGTGTGCAGGCCCATGCTTTGTAAGCATGGAGGAGGGAGGGCCCTGCATGGCCCTAGGACTGATGCCAATGTAGTCTGAACACTAGTTGCATCTCCAAAGGGGCCTCTGACTGGGGACAGTTGCTCGCTGTTTTGCTCAACTACTCTCCAGGTTGGCCATGGGAATCCTTGAGCCCTGTGGGAGCCATTGTTGGGTGGAAGTAGCCCTGGCTACTGCCTGGGTAGCACAGGGCTGATGGAGGACGTGGTCACTTCTCTGACCCCTGCTTAACTGTAGTTCTGCCTTCAGGAGAGTTCCCAGTATCAAGCCTGATGGTCCTTTTTCCTGCTCTGTGCCTGCTGTTCCCTCTGGGATATTGAATGGAGATCAAGATCAAGAGTAGCTATTGAGCCAGTCACATAGCAAGTGGGCATGAATACAGGCCAGGGTCTCTTCCTGTTGGGGGTTGGGGTAGTGACTCATTTGGGCTCTTTCAAGGTGATTGGTACCTATTTAGAATATCACTCCCTGATACCCATCCCTAGGGAAGTATGTAGCTGTGTTTGTTTCCTCTTTTATCTTGTGGTGTGGCCCATACAGAGGTGTCTGTCTCTTCTAAGTTGCAAAGTCACCTTGTCTTCCATATTGTCTCCTTGGGGCCTGGCCCTGTCTCACTGCCTATAATATTTCTATCTAATTCAGCTGCCTACAGCATTTCCCCCTCTGAAGAAGTAACCCAAACTGCCAGGAGGGAACCATGGGCAATGACCGCTGTGGCTTCTTCAGGTTGAAAGGGGTCATAGTTGTTGACCAGCAGTCAGAGATACTCCCCAGAGGTTCTACCTAAAGGCTCTCAATAGACACCGGGCATTTTCATGTTAAGTAGGCAGAATAGCTTCAAGTCTGGAGGAGACAAAGCCAAAGAAATAATTAAACATGTATGGGTCAAATAATCACAAAGATAGGGTTCAGGGGACCTCAGCATTTTACATACCATTGATTTGATATCTAATATTTTGAATAGCTATGGAGACATTAGAAGGATCTGGAATGTCATAACATTTTAAAGTTTATAATTATAAAAAGACTAGTTAAGAGGTCCATTAGCAGAGATCTTGTGACTCACTTCCCCATTTGTTACTGGATTTAATCAATTTTACCTGAGCAATGTTGCTTATAATTTCATTGGTTGGCCATAATTTTGTCCCACCTCATGCCCACCTAAGCGAGTTCCCATGTTCTCCACCACCTTACAGCTGCCTCACAGCATAGTGTTCCTCTATAAAAGTCCTTGGAAGAAATAGGTGGGGACCACCTGCTTGGGCCCCCTCCTGTCCCTCTCTCTTGGAGAGGAGCTTTCTTCCCCCCAGTAAATATATTCTGCTCATAAAAATAGTAGCTATTAAAGTTAAATAATGAATACCAGTACCTTCTACTTTTAAATTTCAAAATATATCCCATCTATGCCCCTCACAGATTTCCCAGGGAGAGGTATTGGGAATACTGTGATGTTTTCCCCCTTTTTTCTGCATGAGTTAAGTGAGGGCTGGTGCTCTAACTTTTAACATAGCTACTGCCTAAGAAGCTGTTACTCTGCCTCTCATTTTCCCCATCAATCCCTAGACTCCTAAGAAGTGGTGAGTGCGAGCAACTCACTACCCATCTCCTCTCAGGCTCCTGTTCTTCCCAAGATGGGCTGAGTGGCTGGCAAGGGTCCCATAGGCAAAGAATCTTAGCACTTCCTTGGACATTCTTGGCATTGCTTTTGATCAGGGAGAAGGCCCTTGGAATGCAGGGACTTGTTCGCCTGTGCTAGACTAGCTAGGAATGTTAATAAAAGGTTTCCTAAAGCTTTTCTGACAGACACTTTCATCTTATTCCAGGCCAGCAGAATCGGGACTGGTGTGGGGGCGGGGAGGCAGGGATCCAGCCTCAGTGTTACTAGCCTTCTTCTGGGAACTGAAGCCCTGGCTGAAGGTCACAACGAGGCCAGCAGGATCCTAACCCAGCTCCGTCTGACTGGAAAGTGTACCCTGCTGCGCGGTTTGGCCTCATCAGCCTGCCCTGATCTCCGGCTCAGAGTGCCTCCAGTGTGACCTGCAGCCTTGTTTGCATCTGATGTTAGGTAGGCTGGCAAGTCCACTGGCTGCAGCCCAGCACTTGGTGTGTCCCTCGGAGATAGGAAGAGGGTTCTTCAGCATTGCTCAGAGCTGAGGGTGGGACTGTGGGACTGTCACGGAAGAGAGCCCTGACCTGATGCAAGAGGCTTTCCCAAAAGGCATCTTTTGCACATGCCTGGCTTCCAAGTCTCCCTTATGACGCCAGCTGCCTAGGCCGGGCCTTTGCACATTCCGTTCTGTGTGACAAGGAGCGGTCTACCCACCCTCCAGCTGCCTGACCACGCTTGCCTTCAGCCACTGTCCCCTCCACCTCCTGCAAGCCTTCCTGCATCATGTTTGGTTCCAGCTGCTCACACACTGTGTGGGATCCAATCTGTACTTCACTGCGGTGGCTTCGTTTTGTCCCTGTTCTCCATGTCTCAGTCTTTTCCCCACACCTACTGTTACAGCAAGGGTTTGGCACATAGGTGAGCATTCCCTCTTTTCCTGATTACTCGCAGGAGTTTCTGTTGAGTTTCCCGCCTTCCCCTTTCAAGTGGGCCTCAGAGCCCTTGGAAGTCCTGGATGAGTGTGGGGACCCTGTGGCACCATGGGCTCAGGGATAAGGGCGGCAAGGCGCAATCTTCGGCTGTGTGGACACAGCTTACAGATGATGGTGGCTTCGACTGTGACCTGGGCCCCTCTCTGTGGAGCTGGAGGTGGTATGCAGGGCAGGGTGGCAGCCCCTGGGCTATGAGAGCCTGGATGAGTCTCCGTGGTCCTGCTCTGACTTCCTGCTTCGGTCTTGGCAGGGGAAGGTAGGCATTCCTCCCACTTCCTACAGTCTGAAAGAAATGATAAGAGAGGGTGTTCTACTTACAAAATAAATCTCACCAGAGGCAGCGTTCAGCCTCATGCCCCAGGGCCCGACAGCTGTCTCTCCTTTGTTGGCAACTGTTCCTAGTGATGAATGTCCTCCCCCTTGCTCACAGCCAGCCTAAATGGAGGCTTTGGGCAAGTGTGGTGGAACAATGACCCTTCTCAGAGAGCCCTCGGCAGGCAGACGCTCCCTGCGAAGTTGGTTCATCACTTAGAGCAGAATCAGGACATAGACAAAATGCCATTGATTCCACAGGGAAGGCCTGAGCAGCCATAGAGAGAGGGTGGCTGAAGACAGAATTCATGGGAAGGTCAGGGTTCATGGTCACTGAAAGAGGCCCTGAGTCACCCTAGTGAGTGATCAAGGGAACAGCTTCACCTTTCGGATGCTGACTTCCAGAAGTTTCCATACAGAGGGTGGCTTGTTCTGAGGACATATTTGTACATCGCTCTGGATTCATTGGGTTTCTGTGGAGTGAACCAGGGCATTGGGGCCGAAGGAGCTGGAGGGTGAGCCGGCCCTTGACCTCGGTGCCCTGTGACCAGCTGTAGTCAGTGGCTTCATTCTGCCAGTAACCAGGCAAGAGCAGGAGGACCTGGCTGAGAGGAAGAAAAAAAGGAGCTGGGGATTCAAGGAGGGCCAGAGGCTGGCGGCTGGAGTTGGTGCCTCAGACGAGAAGCCCCAGGCGAGCATCCACAACCCCACCTCTACCTCCTGTTTCTGTTCCTCACCAGGGCTGGGCCTTCTGATTAGTGAGAGCAAACATAAAGGTCAGATTTCTAAGCTATTTGGGTTCAACAGGGAAAACTCAAATTTTCTCTCCTCCTTTTCTTTATTATTTTCAGATGGAGTTATTTAAGTAATTTAAAATAGTATAGTAAACAACAGCTACACAAGTCAAATGACCATTTTACCCAGTAAGGAGTTCAGTATAGTAATTTCATGTCTGCACTTTCATGCAAATATACCTTCACATCTATACTTTAAAGCTGTGGTCATACATGCTTGTTACAGTTTATGCATGAGCAGCAGAAATTTATAGCCTTGAATGTGAGAATCCTAGAATTCGACCCTTGATTATAATATCGCTCACACTTGGATTCATCCACATATTGTCTGTTCTCTTTTTAATAATTCTAACTGCCCCTATTTCCCTTCCCTTCTTCCTCCTTTTATTCCTTCTTTGTATCCTTTCTCTCCCTCCTTTTCTTTTCTTTTTCTACAGCCCTGTCCCTTTCCTGCTTTTCAACTCTGGCACAAAGCATTAAAAAGTAAGAGTGTTATAAACAATACCCTTCCATCCTTCGTACCAGTTTGCTGTGTGCCCTTCTAAACGCTGTCCACACACAAGTGAACACATGCCTGGTCCTCCTTTCCCCTCATGGATCCCAGTGCCGGTCCTTTATCTTGATGGAGTGCCGTGTTCCCCGTGTTACTTCTGGAGAGTGTGTGTTTATGTAGCCCTTGAACATTAAGTTTTTCCCCAGTGGTTTTCCTATAACAAACCATGTCACCATGAATCTCCTTACATTTAGGTCATTTCAGACACATGGAGCATATCTGTTCTATAAAATCCCAAAATAGAATTTGTGGGTCAAAGGATGTGTATGTTTATAATTTATATAGATAGTGCCAAGTTGTTCTCTTGGAAGATTGTGTCTTTCTTTTTTCAGTAATCGGGATTAAACCCTGGGCTTTCTCACTGAGCCATGTCCTCAGCCCTTTAAAACATTTAAAACCGTTTTTTTTGAGACAAATTCTTGCTAAGTCCTTCCCTCCCTCCTCCCCCTCTTCTTTCCCTTTTTCTACTGTCCTATCCTTTTCCTTCTTTCTAACTCTGGTACAAAGCATTAAAAAGCAAGAGTACTGTAAAATATCCTTGCTATTCATCTACCATCACTAGTTTCTATGTTGTCTAAGGTGACATGAACTTGCCTCCCAGAGTACTGGGATTACACGGATGTACCACCACATACCACTTTCCTTCCTTTCTTGGGACGGGAGTCTCATTATGTTACTCAGGCTTGTCTTGAACTACTGGGCTCAAATTATTTACCTGCCTCCACTTCCTGGGTAGCCAAGACTACAGGGATGTGCACCATGCTGTCCCTGGTTCGTTCTTTATGAGCGAAGTGTCTGAGTGTCTTGTTTCCCCATAGCTTCAATACCACCATATTGCACAGTATTGTCAACCTTTGTCATCTTTCCCCCTCAGAATGGCTAAAGGTATTTCTAGGCTGGATCTCCTCATGTAAGAGCGTGTGTGTGTGTGTGTGTGTGTGTGTGTGGTGTTATATGTAAGGGGAGAAGGAGAGAGAGATCATATGCATTGTCTATGGAATTATTGGTCTTTTAAAATTAATTTTATAAGACCTTTTTATGTTAGGGAAACTGTTCTTTTGAGTATGAACTACAAAGATTTCCCCTGTTCTCTTGCCTTTTGATTCTTACGTTTACTTTGCCAAAATAGGACCTTTCTGGGAAGTGTTTTTTGGTTGGTGTGGCCAAATATAGCTTTTATAGCTGTGAGTTTTGTTTATACTTAGAAGGTCTCTCCCTAAAATTATACTTCAAAAGCAGCTTTATTGAGATACCATTCATACGCGCACACATCTCACGCATTTAAAGTGTACAAAGCAATAGTTTTGAGTTTATTTGCAGATCTACGCCACTGTGATTACTGCATGTTTCGGAGCATTTTCTCCATCCCCGAGACCCCTTTAGGTGACCGTGCCTCAGTTCTCTCATGACCGCGCCACCCTAGCGCTTGCTGTCTGCACATTTCTGTCTTCTGGACTTTGGTACAAATGGGGCCGTACAATATGTGGTCTCTTGTGGCCTGCTCCTTTCACTCAGCATGTTTCCAAGGTACAAGTCTAGCTGAACAGTGTGTCAATATTTCATTCATTTTATGGCTGAATAATATCCTGTTGGATGGGTATATATGGCTGTAACCCATCCTTATCCATGCATCAGAGGTGGAAACGTGGTTCTTTATATATCTTGGCTAATGATTACTGTTGTTATAAATGCATATAAGTTTTCTCTGTAAATGTACATTTTCATTTCTTTTGGTATATCTGCATATGTTTATACTTATATCAGTAGCCATTTCTATACCTATATAGCATATTATATGGAATGTATTTCAGTACATACACACACATATATGCAAGGAATTGCTGGATCACTTAGTGGCTCTGTCTTATCATTTAACAGGGAGGTTATTTTCCCAAGTGATGTCATTTTACAGTCCCATAAGCTGTACTTTCTCTGTACTTTTGTGATCTTATTTTTCATGTTTTAAATATTCAAATCATCTAAAATTCTTAAGATATGACATCAATATTTTTCTAGATGGCTACTCCTACTATACCAACTGTATTTTTAAAATTATTTTTTCAATCCAAGGGTTAGTATCATAAACAAAATCACTATATCTTTTCCACTTAACTATCTGTCCATTTATGTACCATTTATTTACTGTTTTAATTATCATAGTATGTCTTTGTGGCATCACTCATGCTTGCTTTTCATGATTAATTTACAAAGCCTACTCATAAGCATATATATATATATATATATATATATATATATATATATATATATATATCGGATTGCACAAATCAGATCCAGCATCATTCCTGCCATCTAGATGCATACAGAAAAGGAGAGCTAGTTTGTTCCCAAGTCTTATAATAAATGCATTACAAGAATCATTTAATCTGTACAAATTAATAAGAGTGGGTAGAGTTTTCATTCTAGCACAGATGGGGGAGACCAAGGCTTTGCCACAAACCTGGAGATAGAAAGTTATAAGATTGTGCTCAGAGAGCCGTAGGTCCGGTCCCCTGTCAGTGGTGAGACTGCACAGCAGGGTGGGGACAAGATTGATTGAGTGGCTCCTCTGCAGCTGATGTCTACTTCTGAGTGGTGGAATGACTTGAAAGAGCGTGTCCTGTGTGGACAGCCCCGCACTTCAGAACGGGAGCCTCCCCAGAGCGAATGTGGCCATCGCTCAGAGTGTACTGCAGTTGGGAATCTGGACAGCAGGGAAGTAGGGGGTTGACTTTGGCTCCTCTTTCCTCCTCAGTTGTGAGACTCGAGATCACTGGCAGGGATGGAGTTTTTCCCTCCCCACTATAGGGAGGTATAGCACAAGGATTTGCAAAGGCCCAACCAGTGAGAGCCTCCTTTCTTCCCACATAGACCCAGTCTTTGACCTTGGCTGACTTCCGCTCTCCAGGGAACTGTAAGGCAAGGGAACTGGCTTACTCAAGGAAGAGGCCTACATAACTTTCCTGTCCTCAGACTTTGTCGAACACTTAGCGTTCGGGGTTACTGAATTAGGAAAGGAATGTGTGACTGCCCTAGAAGTGTTCCCTTTTAGGAATATGAGGTACACCGAGCAACAAACCTCAAAGAGGTGTGCCTGGAAATAGCAATAACTGTGTAATCCGCGTTGCCTCCATATTACAGAGCTTGTGAGGGAGAAGCATCTCTTTCTTTTCCCTTTCATTCCCAAGAGCATTTGCTTCAAAAGAAAACTTTTTTTTTTTTTTTTTTTAAGTTTTAACTATTCCACTGGGTGGTGGGTGACTTGTGCTTTTTTATTTCACCATAGGAAAATAGTCGGGACTGTGAGCCAGGTCAGCGTGAAGTGGTTTTGAAGACCTCAGTTTTGCTAACTCTGTCACCTATAGCACTGTTGCTGTAGATGCTGGCTCCTCTGGTGACAGCCTGAGCCAGGGACACCTGCTTCCTCTTGGTTGGCAGGTGCTGGGGTTCAGTGGCCCCCTCTCCTTTAATGCTGACCGGTGGTGACCAAGGTATTCCCGAGGTCCAAGTTTCTTCCTCTACCTCTTCCTTCTGGTGACATTCTGGGCCATCTTGGGTGGTGAGAAGATGAGCACATTGATTGTCTCTCCTTTCCCAGATCCTGGCCCAACCTTTGCTCTTGGAGGGAGCAGCTAATTTCATTTCAGACCCATTGTAAATGTACAGGTTTCTGACAAGTAGAAGATGCGGCCTTTTCAGGAGAAAAAGATAACGTTGCTTCATGGAGAGACACCTTTTCTTATGTAGTCCATTGTATCCGAAGATACTCATTTACAGTCCAAATCTCCTGACCTCTTGGGAGATAATGAAGACAAATATTTGTTCAGAGTAAGTTTATCAGCCTGTCCCAGAAAGGGCTCTGATTTTAGTGCACGTTTTACCTTTTCTGGATTTCACTCGGGTGTCCATATGGCTAATAGAGTAATAGGTACAAGCTTTAGTAGCACAAGACTGAAATGTCCCAGTCAATTTCCTGTGTGAAAGCTAATGTTTATTTTAGGAACATGCTCCACATTGAAGCCAGAAAGAATCATAACTATTTGTCTTGGAATTCCGTAAACAATGTAAAGAAAAGCATCTTCAAGTTCTTTGCAAGGAGAGTAATTCATTCAGTGACTTGTTCCTTTTTCTTGGGCTACTTTTCCTCAGCATGTGGGGACACAGCCCATGGGCAGCGTGGCATTCGTGAAGACCCAGAAAAGCTGTGATTGAGGTTCTTGCTGAGAAATGTTAACAGAGGACACACCTGACCCCCCTGCAGTATCCCTCAGAGGCACAGAGGACCATGGTGTCCTTGCGGGGAGCCACCTCTAGTGGTTGGTTGATTGCATCAACTTGAGAAGTTTAGAAGCTCAGCTCAGCAGGTCTTCACCCAAGAGTAGAGAGGACCCACCTTAGGGTGGCCCATCACCCTAGATGGAATAAAGGGGGGGAGAGGAAGGAGGGACTGGGGCCCGTGCTTTGGAGGTGCTCCAGTCTTCACCTTCAGCTTGGATGTCACCTCCTGGCTTCTAGCACCAACTCTCCTGCTTCCACCTCGGATTCTTCAGCCTTCTGGCATAGACTCTTCAGTTCTCCATCACAGACCCTTCAGCATCCTGATATGGACTTGCATGGGACACTGCAGTGAGCTCCAGACCTTGGACTGAAACCTTCTGTCTCCGGTATGCAGATGCCCTCTGCACGCTTCTGTGGCTGGCCATCATAAGCCAGTCTTATAATTCCTTACACATTTGTATATCTTATGTCACATCGATTTCTCTAATAAAACCCTCACTTATATATTAGCTTTGTCCTTTTCTTTAGATAGGCCTCTCAGGCCAGTAGCCCCCCTTTCCTCTCTGCTTCCTCAGAACTTAGTCATTTACTATTATGGGAGATTGAAATCAAGGCACTTGAGGGTAGAAATGCATCTTGCCCATTTTTTTTTTATCCAGAAGGGCATGGTGCTCAATAAACAATTATTGAGTAAACTTTTTGACACACTGGGGGAAACCAGTCACCATTTTATACTTTTGACAACTATGTTGCCAACACCCTGGCTTTTATAAATATTATTATCCACTAATGCATGTTATCCTCCTTTGATTACAAATATTGGAGTGTGAGTGGCAGACTGGACCATGTGTGTGTTGCTGAATTAGTCCACTGATGAGTTTGTAGCTGTGTGGTGTTGGCAGTTGAAATCTGATAGGAGGAGTTGGATCCCTGTGGGTTTGGGGTGGATAGATGGATGGACGTGTACGTGTCACTCCTGCCCTGAGCACTCACTGCTCTCCTGCCTGCCATGCCATGGGCTGTTCCATCCTCTGCCATGCTGTCCTACACTGGAGATAGACCGTCACCAACTGAACTCTATAGACTGAACCCTACTGTGAGCTACAATAAACTTTACCTCCTTCCACTTGGGAGTCAGGCATTGCAAACTGGCAATGAGAAGGTGGCTGAAACAGTGTCACCTCTGATCCTTGCCCTGAGACCTGCCTATTCTTCACAATCTTCATTTTTTATCACTTCAAGGTTATCCAACATAATGACCACGTTCATCGTGGGGTGTTGTATCTGGGTGTAACATATCTTAATTATTTCTTTTTCCCATTCCCTTCCCCTGCCATCCATTTATAAAAGCTCTGTTTGTATGTCTTTGTTCCATCCTTTTAAAAAAAGCTTTTTCCTTCCCTCCTCTCTTTGCCCTCCCAATCCTTTGTCCTCCTCTCCCTTTGAACCAGTTCTTCCTGCTTCCCAACATCTCTCCTTCATTTAGTTCCTTATTTGAACTTTGAGTTTCTCACACAAGAGATACAATGTAATATTTAAGCTTGTGTGTCTGATTTATTTCACTTAAGATTATGGTTTCAAGAAGCATCCATGTACCTAAAAATGTCTCAAGTTTATCCTTCTTTATGGAAGAATAGTACTCCATTGTATATAAATGGCACATTTTCTTCACCTGTTTATCTGTTAGTGAGCATCTGGGCTGTTTCCAAGCTTTAGCTATTATAAATTGTGCTACTATGAACTTAGACATGCATGTATCACTCTTTGTACCTCTTTCGGGAAGATACCAGGAAGGGAAATAACTTGATCAAGTGGAACCTCTAGTTTTTTTGTTTGTTTGTTTTTGTATTTTAGGGAAGGCTCTGTAGCATGTTCAGATCTCACTACTAGATCAGACTTGTAGTGATGCTCCTGTTTTCAGCCTCCCAAGAGCTGGGATTATAGGCGCTCACCACCCAGCCCAGGCTCAATTGCCATCTCAGCATGCCCCGGGGGCAGGGCCAGCATGGCAGCCACTGGGATTGAACTTCCAGACGCTTTAATCCGCTGAGCTATTTGGCCAGACTTGAGCTGTTTGGGTGGCCTGGAACCTGTACTTATAGTTTTTGTTATAATCTCCATACTGCCTTCCATATTGGTTGTACTAATTTATATTCCCACCAACAGTAGAGAAGGGTTTCTTTTTCCTCAAAGTCTTGCCAGTATTTGTTAGACTTCTTGATGACAGCCATTCTTCCTGGAGTGAAATGGAATTGCAGTGTTGTTTAAATGTGCACTTCTTGAGTGACCAGTGCTGTTGAACATTTTCTCATGTATTTATTTGCTGTTTGTACTTCCTCTGAAAAGTATCTGTTAATTTCAGATGCCCATTTTTGTATTGAGTCTTTAAATTTGAGGGTCTAATTTTGTTTGAGTTTTTTATATATTCTAGATATTAGTCCTCTGAGAAGTAGGCAGCAATTTTTTTTTCCCATTATGTGGGTGATGTCTTCACTCTGTTGGGAGTTTCTCTTGCTGTGCAAAAGCCTTTTGATTGTATGTGATTCTACTTGTTGATTCTGTGTAATATTTGCTGGGCAATGAGGCTTTTGCTCATAAAATATTTGCCTACACCTATGAGGTTGGCCTCAATTCTTAGAGAAGGAACGCCTCTGCTAAGCTCTTCAATAATGTAGAAAAGTATTCTCTCTACTGAATTTGTGTGATAACTCTTCCTGAATTTCATAGACTCTTATTTTTGGTGATTCAGACTCAGAAGTCTGAAGGCAGGAAGCAGGGTAAGTGTGAACTAGAAGACGGTGGATCAAAGGATGTGCTTTACAAGTAAAGTGGGGCCTTCCCTTAGGTAATGCCCCTAATTATTTTCCTTTGAGCTACTGGTGATGATACTCAGGGCCTCATGCAGGCAAGGCCTCTACTGTTGTGCTTTTTATTTGAAGTCAGAACCTCACTAAATTGCACAGGATGACTTGGGACTCACAGTCACCTGGGTCAGCATCCCAAGTAGCTGGGATTTCTAATAGGCATGTTGCTACCACACCTAGCTGTGCTCATGATGTTTGAAAACACCAAGTTGGGTTCCTTTCTCCTTTGCTGTGTTGGGTTGGCAGGTGAAGGATATGCCGAGCCCAGTCTATTGGGATCTCTCCACCATCTTCCTCCCACCCCTCCTAGTTCACGGCTCTGTGGGTGGTGACTTCCAGGGAGGCCTGAAAGGGCCCGTGGTTTCTTAGTCTCTAGCTAATTCTGCCTGGGTGGTCTATTATTTTTCCCATGCTTCTTTGGTCTTAAGTATTGCTATCCCTTGGATACTGTTAGAGTTGTATTTTTATTAAGTGTAACAGCTTTGGATGTAACAGGTTTGGCAACTGCAGTGTCAGGGTCTGAACTGGCTGTGTCATTGCAGCCCCTGTTATCATTTCAGAATGACCTTCCTTGTGGTTCTTGAGTTAAGTAATTGCTGTAATTCTTTTTGAAGAGAAGGAATGATAGTAGAGATTCTTCAGCTCTGAGTCACAGAAACTAAATACTCTCTACCCCAACTTTAAAAAGCAAATTGAACTTATCATAAAGACTGTTAGGTAGTCTGTTTTAACAGTATCTCAGTACCAGCACTGGTATCAGGGTAGTTCTATCGCTTAACTGTCATTTTTCTCCTCTCCCCTAAATTGTAATGCCATTGTGCAGATAAAATTTTGCCCTTTCTCTCTATTGCCAACCCTTCTTCCCCCAGCTGCAAGTACAGGATTTGGTTCATATTAGATGCTCCTTATATTTTGGCTTATTTCCCCACTCAGAAGACTTATGCAACAATGAATGGACATGATCTTTCTACTGGAAGATCTCATGATGTCTTGAACAGGGATTAGTGTGGGTGGTTCTTTTAAAGAGATGACTTTGTGTGTGTATATGTGGGGGTGGAGAGATTATACAACTGTCCATACATTATGTTGGTTCCAAATCCAATAAAAATGTTTAATATTCCTAATTAGACTCTTCGTTTGGTGTATTTAGTACAGGCTCTACAAAGTCTACAGAGTCTACAGATCAGATTTGTGGAGATCCTCCTGTTTTCAGCCTCCAAAGGTTGGGATTACAGGCATGGAACGCACCATCACACCCAGTCTCAATCTCCCTCTCAACACACCTTTGGTGCAGGGCCAGTACCACATGGAGGGGATCAAATCCCAGTGCCCACATCTGCCTAAGCAGGTGCTTTAATCTGCTGAGCTATCTGGCCAGCCCTCCTAATTAGACTCTTAAAGAACTGAAATATGAAATTATAAAATCGAAGTCACTTTCTTTTTTCATTGCATAGCAGGAATTGGTAAACTACTGCCCCTATGACCTTCAAGCTAAGAAGGGTTTTTATGCATAAACATTTGCAATCAATTTGATATAGGGACATTGACTTTGAGCTCCAGTTAAGCAAAATATTATCCCCATTTAAAAAGAAAGATTGCCCTTGTTATTAGCAGATGTGTAATACAAAGCAACAAATTATATTTTGAATTTTGTCAGTAAAATGTTTGCCCACATTTGTGTTCTTTTGTTATAGTAGTACTGATGTGATACCCTTGCTTTTGCTGGTTGGCCTGCTTTAGCACAGCAAACTTCTATACAGAACAGTCAGTATTTCAGGAGCTGTCGCCATATGGTGTGTGTAACAGTGACTCAACTCTGGCACTGTAGTATGTAAGCAGCCAAAGAAACTATGAAAACAAATGTGCAGGGCTGTGTGCCAATAAAACTTTACGGGTGCTGAGATTTGAATTTCATAAATATTCTGCTTTAGCCATTTAAAATTGCAGAAACCATTTGCATGGCTGAAGGGCCATGGAAAATCATGGACGGCTTTGATATGGGCCAGGGCTATAGTTTGCTCACCCCTGTTCAAGGTTTAAGACAGAACCCCCCCCCCCCCATGACCAGGTTAGCTCAGACACTAGCAAACTTGGACTAATATACAGGTACTGTCTGGTCTCACTACAGATTGCCTGTCACCATAGCCACTTTCCTGGGACTTAAGCCCAGCTTTCCCCTCCCCACCCTCTAGGGCTAGTTCTCTAACATCTGTCTAGGAAAGACATCAGTCCTGGGCCCCGTCCAGCTCCATGTTGAAGACTTTTCCAAGGATGGAGAAGCTGAAACAGCTGCATTTTTTCCCCCTTCTAGAACCATCCAGCTAGGGGGTGAGTTTAGGACTCTGGCAGCTCCTGTGTAAATGCTGAGCAACTAGAGATGAGGAGCAAATCTGGAGCAAATCTGCTGTTCCCAACCCCATGAAACCAGCTTCTTGCAAGCCAGGGCTTGAGGCACCACCTTTTATTTTGAAGCCAGGTCGGAGGGTCCTTGGGAACCAGTGAGACACTGTTTCTCCACTAGGCATCTATGAAGACCCTCTGGGGAGAAAGCACATTTGCTGCTCCCTACTGGCTCCATTGTCCTGACAGTTGGCCTATTGCCCCTGGCATGGTGGTTCTGTGCCAGAGGTTTTGCCAGCTGTGTTGTTTGTCTCACAAAGAAAGTTTCCAGAAGCAGTTTCTGCTTGAATGACCACGTTTCAGAAACATCTAATGATCCTGTGCAGGCATTTGGAATCTGACACTCTAGCTAGGATGTTTGGGGTTGTGTTGCCCAGGAGATTGCAGGGGTGAGCATGGTAAGGTCTGAGAAATGACTAACAGAATGTCCTCCCAAGCCCAGAATGCTGAAGCAACAGAGGAGAGAGAATGGATGGTGATGTCTGTGGTGTCTAGACGTCACCCCAAAGCCTCATGCAGTCATAGATGGGGCTTTTGCAGAGATGACTGGATCTACAGTGTGTGACGCTGGGCTTGATTCATGGTGTCACACTAGGGTCAAGGGCACTAGGATTAAAGCCATGAGTACAACCTGCCCTAAGGAGCCTGGAGAAGATATCAAGAAAAAGGGCTGTGGCCGTCTCTTGCTTGCTTTGCCCCCTTCTGCCTATCATGGACTGTCTCTCCTCCACCATGTCTGTCTGCTATCCACCCTGCCATGGAGCCAGCTGATGAAGGACTGAAACCTCTACAAATTGTGAGCTAAACAAACTTTGCACCCTTGAACTTGGGGTGTCTGGTATTTTGTCTCAGCAGTGAAAGAGGAGTCACTGAGACAGACAGGAAGGGCTAAGCTTGTGTGAGACAGTTTTAACCTGTGGCACTGTGCTGTATTACTCATTGGCCCTGCTGGGAAGCTCCAGAGGGCAGGGGCCCTGGCTCTTGTGTCCTCCACTGATGCCAGGCAGATATGATCTGGACAATTTGACTTGAGGTGTTGGTCTACACATTCTGTCCCTAGTTCTGGGGAATAGGCCCTGCTGGTTTTACTGGCACAGAAGGGAAAAGATTATCTTGTTAAGTGATGTTGATTGGAGGAGAGGGGTAAGTAACCATGGTGATAGGCCTGGAGACTTCCAAAAGACTCCAAGAAGTAGAGGCAGAGCTCTAGGGCATCCATCGTGTTTATCTCTTATCTGACAGCTAAAAGAAAATCCCAGCTTCATCTTTTAGAGGACTAAATGAAATGCTAGGATTAAAACAAAAAGAAAGAAAGACAAAGGGATTTTCATAGGATGAATTAACTTTTTCTCATTCATCTGCATTTCCTGTAATGCAAATTTTGCAAAATAATAATTAGCATTTTATAAGCAAAAGATATATTTTAAAATAATGCCTTGCAGCAATTCAGGGGAACACCATGTAGCTATTAAAAAGAATCAGGTCATCTTGCTCTTTCCAGAACTTATCTCAAATAAACAACTAAGTGATTTATATTTCTAGAAGTAAAGATCAAAAAAACAAGAAAAAGAATGAGGTCCCCAGGCATGGTGCATACACCGTGTGTAACCCTTCCCTGCTACTTGGCAGGCTAAGGCAGGAAGATCTGAAATTTGAGCCCAACCCTGGGCAATTAACAGCTCAGTGAGACCAGATCTTAGAATAAAAAAAAATAAAAGGGGCTGGGGGGTGGCTTAATGGGATGGCTATGGGTTCAGTCCCCAGTATGCCAAAAACCAACAGTAGAAGAAGGCACAGCTGTATTCCAAAGGCCATTGCTGAGTAAAATAGCAAAGTGTAGAGTACGGTATAGTGTGCACACTTCCTTGTATAAAAGAGCATGCATTTTTCTAGGACTACTTTGTATCTAGAATAGTCCACATAGATCATTCCCAGAAGGATGCACAGCACAGGGACAGTAACTGCCAGGAAGGAAGGAGGTTGAAGCTGGCTGTTTTAAGATAGGAAGGAAAATTTCATCATCGCTTATGTTTGTTGTTTTGCTTCATCTATAGAGTCCACAAAAAATGTATATTATCAGGAAAATAAAGTTTTGAATATATTTCAATGTGAAATTTATTGAGCCAGGCATAGTGGCACTTGCCTGTAATCCCAGCACTCAGGAGGCTGAGGCAGGAGGATTGCAATGAGTTCGAGGCCAGCCTGGGCTACATAAGTGAGCAAAAGGCCAGCCTGCACTGTGTAATGAGGCACTAACATACTGAGGTTAATACAGGTTACCTTTGGCTTCTACAATTATAAGAGGTACTCAAAGTGACAGCCATCGTCTTCCAGGCATTTATGGTGAACTGCTGAAGTGTGTATACATTTTTTGGTAGTCTGGCTGTCTTTCTCTGCCTCACATACATACACCTTTCATTTTTTCATTAAGACCTTAATTTAGTAAAAACAGAAGAAAATACACAATAGAAATCATTAGAAAGGCATTTGGTATCATGAACACTTCCAGAGCTGGCCACCCTCAGCCTATTCTGGACATTGAGATATGGAAAATAAAGCAAAAGAAAACACTGGGTCATTCCACTCATGGCAACCCCTGCCTCTCTCACCCCCACCCGGCTTGGGTCCCTTCTCTTATCAGAGCCATAAATTCTGGGACAAACAATGGCCAGTCTGCCAGGGCTCGGCTTGGTGTTGACAGAAGGAAAGCCTGGGCACCCACTCTGGGCAAGAGGTTGACTGTGCCTGTGGCCCGTGGGTGAGGAGGGAAGCCTCCAGGACAGCCCCGGGCCCTTCCCAGGTGACTGTCCAGGCAAAGGAACAAGGCTTTTCTGGGCCAAACCTCCCAACCACCCTGAAATTCTTCACGAAACAACTTCATGGCACCAGTGCTCACTCCTCAAGGGAAGCTTCAGTTTGGAACAAGACAACCACAACCTTTGCTGTTCCACTTAAACTGAGGAAAAGAAACCCCTTGGTTGCTGTTGTTCCTAGGAGATACAATAGTCAGGGGAGGAACTCACATGTTGGGAAGAAACTCATGTGCTGGGAAGGAGGACTCCATTTTATTTTCTCTGATAGAATCTGATGGCATTAACTCTTACCACCCTCAAACTAGAGTCCTGTTTAATCCACCAAGTTTATGAGCTGTAGGGGGCCCTTTTTTCCTCCACCAAAAAGTAATCTTCCCTCTGCTCTTGTGCTATTAAAAAAATGAAGCAAGCAGAGAATTTTCCATGGCCTGTGTTCTGACCTTAGTAAATCTTGTGTTTTCTTTTTCTGTTTTGGATTGTTCAGAGGCTTTGTCCTTCTAGTCTGTTTTCTTCAGAGTCGGTATTTGCTGCCACCTACACCAGAAACCTTTTATCCCACAAGTTGCCTGTCTCCACCTGAGCCGTGTTCTTCTTACCAAAATGGCGGCCAGATCCCTGCCCTTTCCCTCCCTACTCTTTCCTTAGCAAAAACCTACCTGACTCTTTGAGAACTAAGTGTTGATGACCAGACCAAGGAAGGTTTGTGGTATTAGTTAGCTTCTGTGTCCAGTAGCCAGTGAGGAGAGATGAAGGCGAAGGCAGAATCCCAGCTTGGCCCTCAACAGCCAGTGACCAGACACCTAGGATTGTCCTCCCATGGGCTGTGCAGGAGGCCTGGAAGACACCAGCCTGTCACAGCAAGAAGGGTGCAGTATCCCTGCAGTTCCCACATGGGCTTCATGGCCCTGAGACGTGGCAAGTATCATTGCTGGTGCTTGTAATTCGTACTTCTGTACTGTTGGCACTTGCCATGGTACTACTGGCAAGTACCGTTATTGTCTAGCGCTGGTCTAAGTCCTGGTTATGGTTGGTGTCTAAGTGTCCCCACAAAGCATCATGCAGTCATGGGGCAGCTCCTAGAGTTTGTGATTGATTATTGTGGGTGTGGAGACAGCAGGGCCCTGGGCTGGGTAATTTGCATTACAGTGTAAGGAGGGGAGGAGGCTGGCTGGCTCCTGAGCTGCGGCCACTCCCTTTGCTCTCTGCCCTTTGCCACGGATGTTAAAGGTTGCTCCCTACCATGTGCCGCTCTGCCTTGGAGCCAGCTGAGTATGGACTGAAACTTCCAGTAACTGTGAGCTAAATAAACCTTTCCTTCCTTCATTTTGGGTGTCAGGTATTTGTCCCAACAACAAGAGAAGACTGAGACAGTCCTGATGGCTGGAGAAGGCTTTTGGATAAAGCAGGACTTGATCTGGGCTTTTGTAGTTGGATGCAATTTATGAAGAAGGGGAGAGATTCCAGATGGACAGAAATAAATGCACATGCAAGGGTGGAAGTGCACATAGGTAGCTGTTCTGAGAGTGCTTTTTCCACACATGGATGACCTCCAATAGTAAGATATACAAGGCAGGCTGTAGCCCCCCTCCCTGCCTTTTCCCTCTCAGCCAATGCAAGCCCAATGTGGTGGCGCTCCTCTATAATCCCAGCACTCCAGAGGCAGAGGCAGAAACTGTGAAAGTCCAAGCCAGCCTGAGCTACCTGGTGAGACCCTATTTCAGAAATACCCCTCCACAGAAGCAACCCCAGGCCAAGCACAACCGCACCCACGTGTGTGTTAGCCTAAGAAGGCAGAAGAATGGTAAATTTCCTTGCTGGCCTGTGGACCCAGTGAAGTCTCGGTTCTCTGCTGTTGAGGCGCTGTCTGAGAGGTACAAAGGAGCTCTTCTTATATATTGTTAGAGGGTAACGCCTGGTGAGGACCTCTGCATGGTTTAGCTAGGGGCAAGAAAATGCTAGTGACAGCCTTCAGCTCCCCGAGGAGATTGGCGGCAGAACCTTCCAGAGCGAGGTGGATGTTGTGCTGCCTTTGGACCTGGATCTGGTATGTAAACTCGGAACATACCAGAATTGGACCTAGCCAGATTCTTGTATCCCAGGCATGCAAGAGGAGGTGTCTAGTGGGAGTTCCAGCCAGGCTGTGTATCGTGTACAACGCTCACTTGAGCGGAGTCAGCTGAAAGCCTGCAATAGCCATCTCTGGGGTGTGGACGTCGGATGAGGGGTTGTCAGCGAGGCAGAAGACGCTGGCGTGTGCGATCTGATTAGAAGCCTTTAAACACTGATCTCACATCTCGAGAGTGTAGCTATCAGTTAACCTATATGCGTAAGTCCATTGCAATGTTCCGATAAGGTTATTAAGGTGGATAACAGGCAGTATTTGGAATACTCGGAGTTAGTCTGAGAGACTCACCAGGAGGGGATGCATTGAGATATTTATACACATTGTAGAGCCTGTATATAGTCTACTCCAAATGGAATTGTTTTAAATACCCCAGGGTAAGAAGATAGCTTGGAATGGCAAACTGTTTATAAATCGTGCAGTTCACCAGTGGGTTCGCATGGTTTTGTGGGAGTGCATTTTACCCTAGTTGATATGCATGCACGCTTTCCTAAATAATACATTTTACAGGCAGAAGTGAATTTTTTCACAAGCAGATAAGAAAACTATTATCTTGAGAAACACCTGTATTTATTGATCATAATCTCATAGTCAGTTTTATGAAGGATGTTGCTTCAGTTTTTGCTCTGTGTGTGTCAGGGTGGCAGTGGTGAAGGAGGGGGGACTCTTTGAGGACAGGCAGAGGCCCTACCTCAGCCCCTTTGCTAAGCCACACTTCACAGAATAAAAATGTGTGCACTCAGGCCTAAGGTGCTGTGGTTTCACACAGGTATACATTGTGATTACCATAGTTAAACTAATTAGCATACCCTGTGTGTGTGTGTGTGTGTGTGAACCCCTGAGATCTGTGTAAACTTCGTGTATGCAATGTACTATTAACTATCCTTATCATGTTGTTCTTAGACCTCTAGAACTTACTTATCTTGTAACTTTTGGTGCATATCCCCATTTCCCCCACTCCTGGCCTTGGACAACTGTCCCACCTTCTGATTGTCTGGGTTTAGCTTTTCTTATTGTACCCATTTGAGTAAGGTAATATACTATTTATCTTCCTATGCCAAGCTTATTTCAGAAGCCCTAATGCACACCAAGCCCATCAATGCTGTCACAAATGGCAGTATTTCCTTTTTGTGGCCGACTAATATTCTGCAGTGTGGGCCTTGCACATTTTCTCTGTGTTTTTATCCACCTTGCACATGCTCCTATCTCCTCTGCCAAGCAGAACTGTGAAGGTTTCTGTGTGTGGAATCTCACCCTCGGTGATCCATGCTGCTTATCTCTGTTCCCTGCCTGTGCGCGGTGCCTGCTGAAGTGCCGGCATAGTTAATTATTCCAAGTGCCATGCTGCAGCCCGGCCTGGGAAGCTGGGAAGGGGAGGCGGACTCTCTGTTTGTACTGAATATGTGTGCATTCCCATAGCCATCAGCTGCTGCGGCTGGTGTTGCAAAACATTATCCCATAATGAGGGGTGGAGAGCAGGCTGTCTCCCGGCCCCTCTGCCCGCCTCTGTCTTCTTGCCAAGGAGCCTGGGAAGGGTTTGGAGTAACCTGAAATAAACTTGCAAGTTCAAGCAGAGCCTCATTCCTTTCTCACTGGCAATTAGCAGAGATTTACTGGGGGCTGCGTTCTAACCTAGCCCCCGTCCTCCCGTTATCAGGCCAGGGCTTGCTATTGGTCAGCTCCTTGCTGCTCTGCAGACAGCCCTTTGCACATTTAGCTCTTGCCCACAACCACATCCTGTCCCTCTGGTGCTGTGCAGTGTCGGGCCTGTCCATGTTGAAGTCAGGGAGGGGTGTGCATGAAGGCAGCCCCTGCTGACAGATGGACCAAGTCCATCTGGATTTGGGTAATTTTCCCCACTGGCATTCTTGAGGTGGAATGTCCCTCAAAATTTGCTTTCTGTAGCAAGTTCTCGAAGAACCCGAGGTCAGTCTGATGCAAATCTAAATCCCCTCATGTCCGTCTGCACACTGTTGATGGATTTGTGCCCTGGCACAAGCGTGGTGTTCCCAGAAGGCTCTTTGTCTTCTTGCCTTTTGTCAAAAAGTCTCCTATTACACAGCATAGATGGGAAGTCGCCCAGAGCTCTATTTCCTTTCTGGCGCAGCCAGCAAATGATGTGTGGGCTGTTGCCTCCCACACATTTGAGGCCTTGCTCATGGGCGTGGTGTGGCCTGGCCCTCTCAGCCAAGCAGCTTGGCCCCGGTGCTTGGTGCTAGCGTGCGAAGCGCAGCGGGAGCTCTGGTCTGTCCAGTGGGAGCTCTGACCCATCCTGTCCAGCTTTGCACTATATTGGGAAAAAGCTGGTCACTCCCCAAGACCTAGTAAGTTTCTTTATATCAAGTAAAAATAACTACCTTCCCTTCTTTTCCTATTTTAACTGCTTTGAAAAATGGAATTGAATTTCCTATTGTTTACCCTTCTTTTCAAAGTTTTGGTTTGGGTTTCTGTTCCCATATTCAGAAATCCTTCAGGAAGTCTGCAGGGAACAAATAAATGGCCTGATCAAGACAGAGGAGCTGGGGTTCTGCCTCTGTGGATCTTCTATGCCCTCCTGCTTTTGAGGACTCTGCACACCCTACTTGTTGGAGTCTGCTATGGGCAGCATCTTGACAGAATCCTCACCAGCCTGACTCTTTACACCCTGGGCCCGCCTCATTTTCATGTTTTGCAACTATCTAGAATCTTCCTTTGTGCTAAGAGGTAGCATCTTGTTACTGAGAATTAAGATACACCCTCCCTTGTAACTGATAATTCTACTCATTAAACATTCCTCCTTGGAGATTACCTACTGCATCTTTGTCATCAATCTCAGCCCCCAAAGATGCAGTTATAAATGCATGATTAAAATGTGGACTATCAGGGATAGCCAAAGGTAGGCTGGCCGAAGGCTAGTGACAGAAGCAGGACTTGTATGGACTTAGATTGGAAAGATATTTTGAGGAATCTTGTGGTGACTACAGTTGAGAATGGAGTTCCAGTTTATTGGAAGCTACTGCCGATGGGTTTCTAGCACAGATAAAGATTGTATTTCTTAGGCTGAGTCCTAGATGTTGGTTTTGTATCCGTTCTCTGTGAGGATTTTAAATGTTATATCTTCATTTTAGTGATAAGTTTAAAAATTATTTAAACATTCTGGATCATGTAGGCAGGCACCTCGTGACTGAGAGCCTGTTGTCTCTGTTACATTTGCTGCTGGGTTGGTGTTTAGGGATCACCAAAAGTAATACTAACTAGACTCCCTGAGTGGTCCACAATGTTTAGCACTGGGCCTAGTGCTAGCTTGGGCACGCACAGATCACCACATAGCCCTGGCCGCTCCTGCACATTGCATTTGTCTGATGCTGTACTGTTCTGCCGCTGACAGCTGAGCAGTGCTTAGAGAACTTAGGCACTCTCCATGCCAACATGGTCACAGCGATTTGACAAGTGTGCATACTGCACAAGAAGCAGGGAATTCTTTCCTTCTGAAAAGTGTTGAGGCCCTGATTTCAGGCTGTTGGCCTTTAGCGCATGACTTGTTAGAGTTTCTGGACAGAATTGAGGGCTCACTGCATAGCCCTCAGTGTAGCCTTTGTCTGAGAACTGAGAGCTTGAATTTGTGGCTGAGCCCAAATGCTCCTCATCTTCCTCCTCCCCTGTGTTGTCACACACCTCCTACCCAGCTAAATGGACTCCAGCTCTGCTCTCATTGCACCCCTCTGCTCTGAGCCATCCAGGACTCCTCTTTGCCGACTTGACAGCTTTAACCAGGAAGCGAGGTGAATGCTCTGTTTTGCAAGGTTCTCCCCATCTTCTGGTCAGGCTGGAGTCACATTTCCATTCATTGGCCTGGCACCACCCTTCCTGCACAGCTCATCTCTCACCACCACCTTGAACATCCCTTACCCATCTCTATCTATGCAGATCCTCAACACTTTCCAGCCTTTGCTGACCACCCCAGTCCTTTCCTCTCTCCTCTCTTTTCCCATAGAATCTCAGTCATGTGTACGAAACATGTGGATACTTGGGCTGTAAGGTGGAGAGCTGGGTGGGTTTGTGAGCTCTTGGATGTATGGTAGAACTCTATTTATGCTCTTGATAGAGCTTTACTCTTCTTCCCAAATGCCCTTCACAAAGTAAAATTCCATTTTTTCACTTGCTCATTCATTCAATAATTCATCTATCTATTCATTTGCTAACTCATTCATTCACTCACACATTTGCTCATTCATTCATTCATTTACTCACTTGCTCATTCATTTAACAAGCTTTCACTGAGCACTGTGATTGCCACTCACCAAAGTCAGCACTGGGAGGAAGTATGTCTCAAGACAGGCGCAAAGGTACGTTCACTATGAAACTCATGGGTTGGAGAGAGGAGGAGACAAGGGCAGCTGACCTCCAGCACACCGGAGCTTGGGAGGGTCATGATGGATGGGGTCAGGGAAAACCTGATCACACATTGCAGAGAACACTGGCCATAGGTGGCCTGTAACTTTTTACCTCTGTTGAACCAACGACTTAGTGAATTTAAGTCTGAGGACTCTGTTTCTTAATCCCATCTTCTCACTTAAACCAATTGAAGAGCCTCTGAGACCTTGAAATCTCTGAGAGTCTGATTTATTTTGTTTGGGAGAATGGATACTAAAAGAAAACATACTTGTGACCCTGAGGGTGGGGAAGGACCCAGTGAATTTCTTCTCCTGCCCTTTTATGGCCAGAGTCGGCCCAACTCCTTGTAGCTGAGGAGCAAGGACCTTGCTCAGTGCTGGAGTTACAGGTGAGAAGGCAAGAAGATTTATTGGTTTGGGCTTCCCCATGCCCCATTCTGTGTTCAGAGGCATCCATCTCTTCCACCCCTTGCCTAAGTTATGTTCAAGTCCTAACCCTCACAATGGGACTTGATGTGGAAACAGGGCCTTTGCAGATATAACCAAAGGCCTGGTCAAACATGGCTAGGAGGGCCCTTATCCAGTGACTTGTGCCATTTTAGGAGAGGGAAATTTGGGCTTCCAACACATGGGAAGAACTTCATGTGACAACAGAAGCCAGAATTGGTGTGATTGCAAGCCAAAGCATGCAAGACCATTGCCACCACAGTAAGTAAGGAGGAATCAGGGGCGGGCTCTTCCCCAGATTCTTAGGAGGAATGTGGCCCTGTTGACCCAGAACTGTAAGAAAGTGACTTCCTATTGTCTTAAGTTTGTGCTGTTTCACTCCAGCAGATCTGGGACAGAGGGCACCAAGGTCACGGCTCACATCAGGGTTAATGCCAGGACCCTCTCTCGGCCCTGCCAGCAACACGAGCCCAGGGAAAACCCTCCGCAGCTGCCACAGCTGTGATTTTACTGAGAGTTTAACAAAGCAGTAGCTCACGCTAAAGAATGTCAGCATGGGTAGGGGACCCAGAACAAATGTGGCAGCTTGGCCCTCAGACCTTTAGCCTTCAGTTAGGCCCATGGACCAGTTGCTGTTCAGACATGCCTTTGTGGTGGAGTCAGCACTCCTTGTCCTGGTGGGAAGGGCCCAGCCCTGGCTCAGTCCTTTTCAGTGCTGCATTTGCTCTGAGGCTTTAGGTAAGGCTCTTTCTCTTCGGGAGCCATCTGTAAAATGGAAGTAATGTTGTATTTCACTTCAACTTGGAAAAATGAGACAATAATAATAGTAGACTCATAAATGAAATAAATCAGACCCGCATGTGTAAACATCATGTTATCTCACTAGTGTAAGACCCTGAAGGAGTACATGAAATCCAAAAAGTACAATAGATGCTGTGAAAAGGAACTTGCCAAAAGGAGAGAACAACTGGGATGAGGGAAAAGAGAAGAGAAAGGAAGGAAAGGAAAAAAAAAATACATATGTATACACATGCACAAGATAGCTATAATAATTGTATTACTAATTTCTATTGACTTTTTTTTTTTTTTTTTTTTTTTTGGCAGAACCAGGGATTGAACTCAGGCCCTTGTGCTTGCCAGGGAAGCACTTATTCCACTGAGCAATCTCTCTGGCCCTCTATTGATTTATTGAAAGGAACAGTTAGTGTCTAATTTTTTTTGGACCTCTGTTGCATGCTTATATCTGGTAATTTGAACAATGGCTTTGAGGATAATGATATGCAGTATAATAATCATGTTGAACTCCTATCATCTTGTTTTGAAATTCTGTATTGTTTTGAATATTTTTATTCTCCTTTTTAAAAATAATAATA
This sequence comes from Ctenomys sociabilis, assembly GCA_004027165.1. Taxonomy (NCBI): domain Eukaryota; kingdom Metazoa; phylum Chordata; class Mammalia; order Rodentia; family Ctenomyidae; genus Ctenomys; species Ctenomys sociabilis. The sequence continues at coordinate 50,592 of PVKA01007958.1, forward strand.
GAATGCCTAGGCACTGTAGACTGTTACATGATTACACTGTTCTTTCCATGGTATGAACAGAATTGTCTAATGCAGTGGGGGCAGGGGCAGGGGTGGGTTGATCAAGGAAGGCCTTCAGGAGGTTAGGGATAAGCAGGGAACCCAGGCTCTGCTACCTGTTGTTCTTTAATATTAGAAAAGTTACTTAATTCATTGTCCTTCACTAAGACTGGATAATAACATCTGTCTCAGAAGGCTGTGGTTGCCAGGCAAGGTGGCACATGCTTGTAATCTCAGCACTCTGACAGGCTGAGGCAGGAAAGTTCCATATTGAGCCTAGCCCAAGCAACTTAGCAAGACCCTATCTCCAAATTTAAAGATAGTTCGGGCATGTAGCTCAGTGTAAAGGCCCTGGGTTTGATCCCCAGTATCACAACAGAAGAAAAGAAGAGGAAGGAGGAAGATGAGGAGAAGAGAGAAAAGGGTGCTGTGGAGGATGACATGTCAATTAATGATGTCACACGATTGCGTAGTCTAGTGGCTCTGTGTTCAGTGAGTGCTTGGGGAATCTGACAGGAGTAGCGGTAGCTGGCATTTTTCCTGAGTTGGGGTGGCAAGAGCCTGCACACTGACCCTGTGGCTTGAGTCAGGCCAGCAGAGTGCTGCCCTGTGGTGCATGTGGGGAACATGGTGGGCTGTATGTGACATGGGAAGACTGGTCACAAGCACTTTTCAAGGACACAGCTGCAAAGTTCCTGGGTCTGTGTGTTCTGCATTGCATCTGTCTGACTCCTAGAAACCTATTTCTCCAATGTGTTGCTTTTGTGCTCAGACCTACTCTACAGGAGGACTCAAGTGTGGGAGAAGCTGGGTCCCTGTTGTCACCAAGTAAGGGGCAGAGCCTGGCCATGAGTGGCCCAAGCAAGGTCCTTTCCCTCATGCTCTGCTTTGCTGTCCCTTAGCAGGAAACTCTAGGCCCGTCACTTGCTCAGCTTTCAATGAAAATTGTCTATAGTTATCTATGGTAAAAGTGGACCAGGGGTGCTTTTGGCACCAGAATGAATGTTTTTAAATTCTATAATTTTTTTTTTAACCTTATTGATTTTAAGCCTAATCAGATTCCTATAATCTGGTGGAAAAACAGACTTTTTCCTACAAGGTTAATCTTTGAGAAGCCTGTTCTCTACAGGGGTCTTTGTTTCCTTCCTAAAGCTCTATGTGCAAACACTCTGTACCAGCTCCCTGGGTCTTTTGGAGTGTGATAGTTTCCTAACACTGCTGTAGCTAATTACCTTAATGGGTTATGATTGTTTAAAACAACCACAGTTTATTCTTACATGTTTCTGGAGGACTCAAGTTCAAACCAAGGTGTCTCTGGAGAGAAATCCTTTCTTGTCTCTTCTAGCTTTTAGCAAGAAATGCAGTGCCTTTTCTGCAGTTGCTTCTTTCTGACTCCTAGAAACCTATTTCTCCAATATATTGCTTTTGTGCTCAGAACCTACTCTACAAGAGGTCTTGAGTGTGGGAGAAGCTCAGGCAGCAGCGTCCAGTGTCTGCCTTCATGTCCATATGGCCAAGTCCCCTTTCAATTACAAGGGCCCCAGTTCTTCGGTTCAGGGCCCTCATTCACTTTGGAGAATCTCACCCTGAGATTCCTCATTTCATTGCACTTGCTAAGATGCAATGCACTTGACCTTAGCCTAAAGGCCAAGAAGCAATTTCAAACATGCTATACAAACGTGATCACATTCACAGGTCCTGAAGGGTAGGATTTGGACATACCTTCTTGGGCAACATGCTTCAGCCTACTATAGTGAGTTGAATAAAACTAAAACGTTCAGTCAGCAGTGCTTTGTGTCTAGTTATTTTCATACATCATTTCACTTAATCCTCATAGTCCTTACAAAATAGTTTTGGTTTATCTACAGCTTTCTTTAAGTGGAAAAACCAAGATTCAAAGATGGTATAAAACTTGAAGTCCATATGGCCATAGATTCCACTCCATCTCTTTTTACTGTACCAGGTAACCCTGCATCACAAGAAACAAAATACAATAGCTTTCATATTAAAATAGCTGTAGAAAAGAATGTTTTCCTGCCACCAATTCATGCATAATCATAGAAGAGTACTGGGATGTTGAGAACACTAAGAATCCTGTATAATGTCCCTTCAGAGGGTACAGAAAAACTAGTGTAACTTTAGCAAAAGAACTGAGCTTTATCTGTGTATACTCTGAAAAGGTTTGAACCTATTTTAATTTTGTGGCTAGATCTAAGGATGACATTCATACTGAGTACTCCATAATAGTCAGTGAGTAAAGAAATGGAACACAGTATATTGTGGCTTTAAGCAATACCCCATTATGAGACAGGACCAGAGACATCCCCTCCATCTGCATTCTGAGCTCTCTGTTGCAGAGGAGGAATGAAGATAGGCCTTGAGTTGTTCCCGTCTCTGTGTTCTGAATTCCCATGTCCAGTGGCAATGCTGAGTGAAATCTAAGCGCAGACATGCAGTTTCATGTCTGGCTGCATTCCTCTGACATAGGAGTGATGTTAGAAGTCAGGCACGAGGAGTTTGGGGACAGTCTCCAGTCGGCCCATTGATATTCTTGGCAAATCACTGGTTGAGACCTCACAGTAATGCTACAGAACTCCACACCTTCCCTGTCAGAAACTTGCCACTATTTTCTGCCTATGTTTATTTTCTGACACTTGATCCTATAATTTCACCAGAACAGAATATATGTGAGGGAAATCAGTGTGTGGAGAGAATAATTTTGCTTGCAGTAGTAACTATATGCCCAGAGTTCTGAGAACTGAGCCTCAAGCACCTGAGGAACTGTACAGATCTGTTGGGTTTTGAGTCATGTTCACTGGAATAAGTTTAGGATAGATTAACACCTAGGAGGTGTCAGGCTTCTAGACAGTAGTAATGAATGTTTCTATTCTTGGTCATGTAGAACTCTTCTTGCCTTTTTCTAAGTATAATTTAACCTAAGTAGTACATCTCCCTGGTTTACAAAAGTATTAGCCAAGATTCTTTGGAGAAGCAGAACCAATAGGATATCTATTTAAAGATTCATCTATCTAAAGATACATCTATCTAGAGAGACATCCACCTGTCTCTCTATTTGGATCATGTGATCATGGATGGAGGCTGGGAGGTTCCAAATGTGGACTTGGTAAGACCCCTGAGGGTGGGTGGTGAAGGGCCAGTTGGAGTCTGAAGTCTTGAGAACCAGAAGAGTTGTTCTGGTCCAAGGCTAAGTTCTGGTCCAAAAGCCTTCATAATGAAGATCCAAGAAAAGCAAACAATTCAGTTCAAGTTCAGAGATGGGCAAAAACCCACTGAAATCCCAGCTCAAGTGTCCGGAAGGAGGAGGGTCCCTCTTAGTTCATCTTTTTTGTTTTCTTTAGGTTTTTGGAGGATGAGGGCATTCCAGTATGGAGGAAAATGGTGTTTTCCAGTTTTACTGATTCAAATATTAATCTTATCTGGAAACCCTAGAAGAGACACATGGATCAGTGCTGGCCAAATGTCTGCACACCCTCCAGCCCAGCCAAGTGGTGCTAAAGTTAACCATACTCTCGGTATGGCAGCTGTTTACTCTTGCCTCTAGTAAAGTGGCACTGCCATACACACAACCCTTTTTGTGTCCTTGTTGAAGCTGTATGTGGTTGGAAGTGGGTTGAAGAAGCCAAGGCAGAAGCTGAAGCGTGCTTTGTGAGACAGAATGTTCTCCTCTGAGATCCCATTGGCCTCCTTCCTCTTGCCCTGACTCTGGCAATATGCTTTTCTCCAAGCCAGGCGTGGTGGCACATGCCTGTAATCCCAGCACTTGAGAGGCTGAGGCAGGAGGATTGTTGTGAGTTCGAGACCAGCCTGAGCTACAAAGTGAGCTTAAGGCCAGCCTGAGCTGCATAGTGAGACCCTTTCTCAAAAAGACAAAAAAAAAAAAAAAAAAAAAAAAAAAAAAAAAAAAAAAAAAAAAAAAAAAATGCTGTTCTCCAATGAAGGAAAAGACGGATAAGATACATAATAACAGTGCAAAAGAACTGTTTAGATTTCCTTGACCAGTACAGGAAGCCAAGAGATTGCTTGGCTGAAACCTATTCCTAATAGGCAGAGGGAAGCCTTCAATAAAACATCATGTACTGGCCAGTCTTTGCCTTTGCATTAGCTGAAGCACTTGCCACAAACCCACTCTGCCAAGTAGACCTGCTGTGTGCGGGGTGTAGGAAAACAGATGTGCTCCCAGGTGGCTGCCCCCTCAGTACTGACCTGTGGAGCTCCTCTAGCCTCCTCCTGCCACTTTGCCCATCCCAGGTGCAGTGCTGAGCATATAAGGTATGCTTGGCCATGGAATTTATGAACTACCTTTGAAGGGCAATTTTTGTTGTCGTTAGCTACCTTTAAGAGAAGTAATGTAGTCTTTTTATTACCAAAAGTCATCTTAAACCCTGTAATAAAGTGGTTGTGTTTTGCAGTCTGGCCACACATGCTTAGCAAATATATTAGCAGAATAATTACTATGCAAGTTTGCTGATAAACTTGTATTAACATCTGAACGACTCCATGACGCACACCACAGATCCTCATTACAGTGGCATCAGCACTTCCTGTAATATTACAATTTTCTTTCATTATTTTACTGTTCTCAGAGAATATGATTGAGTCACTGGCAATTTATATTGACAGGCAGGATTGAGATAGACTAGACGAGTTCTCATGAATTCATATAGAAATCTCAGCAAATAATATTCCCTTAGCTGTACCTGCTTTTGTCTATTTTCAGAATACTGGGAAATATTTTATTTTACTATTTGTACATGAGAGAAAAAATTATGAGGGAGGCCAGCTAAGAGAGAGACATTGTCAGAGTGATGGGAATTTGGATCTGGATTTACTAGCTGTGTGACTTGGGGACAGTTGCTTAAGCTTTCTGGGTCAGATCTTTGTTCAAGAGATCGTATAGGTTTACTGTTAGCCTGAGCTTGGTGAGAGAAGCTTTATCCCTGTTTGGCTGGCTTTATTATTGACAAAAGATTTACTCTTTTGACTTGTATTCCTTCTCTGTCACTGGCTTACTACTAACATTTTCTATTAATTGTAAGTCTATCTTCCTATTTGATTCAGTAGAAAATTGAACCAATAGAAAATTGAACCAAATATTTTAATCCTTGGTGCTGAGTTTAAACTTCATTTTAAAAAATTCCATACCAAATTATATCCAGAACATTGGAAAGTAAAATGCTCCTTCATTCCTAGGTTTTATTTTTTTTCCTTCCTAGGTTTTAAAAATAAATCAAATTTTATGAATATATTTTTGCATTTCTTACAGCTGATGATCGTTGGGGAATGGTTACATGTACACATTATTCCTAGGTTTTTAACACCTAATCTTCACTTATAATTAAGCCACTCCTTGGTGAAGTTTCCGATTCAGAGCTAGGATTGTTTTGAGGGATGCTGAATTTGAAGATTCCGTGCTTGTATTGTGGAAATTTGGTCTGAAGTTTGAGACAGACCCAATGTTAGCATCTAGCGGACTTGCAAAGCAGAATGTAACCTGTTGTTGAAAGAACCTAGCACAGTGCTAATCACCCCATAAGGGAACAGAAGACAGCCATGGTTGGAAAGACGTACTGGATGAAGAATAACTGATTCTAAGCTATCATGGGGTATAAGAAGTATCCTCAATTTGGTAGCGCCTTATTTGAGAGGAAGGAGTGAAGGGAGTGTTATGGCACTGGACACCAGCAGAAGTGCAACACGCGTTTTTCTTGTGTGACTTCAAGAAGGAGGGAAATAGGGGTCTTCCTGTTTGTCCTTGTCATCACTTTGCTCACCCGGAAATGTTTGTCGAACGGTTGATAGGGGTACACATGGCTGCCGTGAGAGCCAGGGATGAGGTAGCGCGTCTTTGGTGGCTGACATGCTGAGCATGCCTTGGGGGTGCGGAATAAGCCTGATTTTAGGGTCAGAGAGCTAGGAGTTCAGGGAAAGTAGGGCTGTGTGTGGCGGTTGTATTAGGAAATGTGGCTGCCATTGAGTGTGTGAGACTGAGGCTGTCATTTTGGAGAAACTGGATCAGACAGAAGGGCTCAGGCGGGAGCTAAGGAGCTAAGGTTCCGTCCAGGCTGCCCAGAGAAACAAAGGGAGATGTGCAGAAGAAGCCAAATGGAAGCTTAAAACGAAATCCACTTAGAAGAGCCTGAAGTTGTACACCCGCAGTTTCTTTTGACAAATTTTGGCTAAAACGTAAAACAAAAACAAAGATCTAACTCAAAACTCTAATACCTTTAAATTGTTTATGTAATGGGGCTTCAATGGTTGAATTTGGAATGTTTTCGTAGTGAATAGCTGGCTCTCGTTCACGTAAACAAAGCACAGCCTTCGTGGAGTAACCGAAGCGTCTTCATCCAGGTCAGGCCTGTTTTCCCTGAGCAGAAAGCTTTCCTCTCTAGGCTCCGTCTCACCATTGTAGATCCCGCCGGCACCCTGACAGGCCCTCACAGGCCCTCTCTGTGCCCCTTTACTACTGTCCTGAAATGCTCATTGAAAATTTGAATTCCTTTACACCCCAGGATTGAAACCTACTTGCACTTAACATTTAGAAAGCTGTGAACTGAGATAAGAAATTTGGATTTTCTTAAAATTTCCTTTTTAAAAAATAGGTTCTTTGGTGAACAGTGCTGGGTCATTAGATCTCTGTAGACAATTGAGAGTCAAGACTCAAGCATCTCTCCATGTACTAAGATAAAATCAAAATGGATCAAGATCTTAATGTTAGAGAGACTTATTCTGGGTTTTCTACAAATTTACTGTGTGACTTGAATTTCTTTTCCCTCTCTGAACACTTTTGTTTTCTTCAGAAAGATGACTGTTTTTGCACCTGTGAAATGCTCTGTCCAAGGACTGAGGGTGAAGCTCCATGCAGAACCTGAACTTAGTGTTGTGAGGTCCTGGGGTCAGTCCCTCACACAAACAGAGTACTCCCTCTGTAATCGATATTCTTTCTCTTTTTTGTATTTTAGGGAAGGGTCTACAGGGTGTTCTGGGTCTCACTACTAGGGACTCATGTGATCCGCGTGTTTACAGCCTCCCAAGAGCTGGAATTACAGGCACCACCATGCCCAGTCTCAATTGCTGTGCACCCCTGGGGTGGGGCTGTCAGGCTGTGGGATTGAATCCTGGCCCCAGCACCTGCTTGTAGGCACTTTAATCCTCTGAGCTATTTGGCTGGCCCTTGTAATGGATATTCTAAATTAGTGCAGTCTGATAAAAAATACAATTTACTATGCATGCAATTTCAAATGACATCTATTTTTTTAATGTATAAAACAGGCAAATTAATTTAAGCATACATTCAGCTCTAATTGAAATTATATGTTATAAACAACATAAATATTGTTTCAACATATAATCTAGACTCTAAAAGGGGCTTGTTATGGTTTGTATCTAGTTGTTCCCCCAAAACCTCATGCAGTCATGGAGTGGGGACTTCTGCAGTTTGAGATTAACTCATGATCCACTGGGATTATGGGTCACAGTACTGCTGGGATTATGGGTGTGTGTACCTCTGTCAGCCTGGGGCAGAGAGCCTGAATGAAATATAAGAGAGATAGAGGGACAGATTCTTTCTGTTGCCATTGTTGATGTTCGGCCACCATGAGCTGCTGCTCTCTGCCATGTGCCCCTCTGCCTTGGAGCCAGCTGAGTATGGACTGAAACCTCTAGTGATTGTGAGCTAAATAAACCTTTGCTTCCTTCATTTTGGGTGTTGGGTATTTGTCCCAGCAACGAGAGAAGGGGAACTGAGACAGTGCTGCATTACAAACTTCTCTGGCTTGATGTTTCAAATAAGAGATCATGGATATGTAGCAGTGTTTTTCAAAGTGTTTGATTGTGACCATGGTTGGAAGTGTATTTTATACATTGTATCCCAGTACACACACACACACACACACACACACACACACACACACACACACACAACTAATAAATTTTTTATGGTCATATTCTCTATCATCATATGCCATATATTCTGATTTTTTTTTAATTTTGAGACAGCATCTCACAGTGTGTCTTAGGCTGGCCTTCATCTTAGGGTCCTCCTGCTTTGCCTCATGAGCAGCTGGAATTACAGATGTGCACTGCCACATGCAGTGCACAACTATTTATTATATCTGTGTGTATGTCCTTGTGTCCGCCTGTCCATTAGGAGGTCGTGCCCACAGTTTGCAAAGCCTAATACTAGGGTACCACAAGGCTAGAGTAGAGCATCACTCATGGGCGTGAGTGCCACTCAGCAAGAGGAGAGAGGATATGGGTTGAGGTAGGGAGGCACCTCCCTCCCCTTGGCTGCCTAATTCTTTGCTGTAGTTGAAGCAGCTATAGGTGTGTGCCCCTGCACTGGGCCACCAGCCTGGCTTCTCTCAGCAGCCATTGTACTCTGTGGGCCAAGGACTGTAGGTTTGCCCTTGTTTCTGCCCCCCAGCTGCCCTGCGGGCTCTGCTATCAGCAGTTGCCGGAGTAAGCAGAGGGCTTCCTTCACAGCTTCCCTTTCCCAAGGAGGCTAAGGCCAGCTCTGCTTCTCCCCACCAGGTTATAGATTGTCTCCTTCCTACTCCTAAGGCTGGTTGGGATTTGGCCCACCAGTTCTTGGTCCCCCATCCCTTGACAATATTGTAGCCCAACCTTCTCAAGGTGCTTTCTTCTGGAAGATTCCTTCCATACTTTGCTTTCATTGGACTGCTTCTGAATTTCCCTTTCTGTCTAGTTGGTTTTGTGGTAAGAGGTGGTAGTGCTGGTTGGAACCCAGGGCCTCATATATGCTGAGCATGTGCTTTGCCACTGAACTAAATTCTTAGCCCCTATATGGCCTGTTTTATGAAGCAAATCTTTACCAATATAAGGCAGGTTCAGATTAATGGGATAAACTCTTGGCTTGGGTCCAAAAAGAACTGTAGATTCTAAACTCTGATACTTAGTGACCCTGGGACCAGGTGGCTTCCTTTGGTAATGATAATACCTATCTCACAGGATGAAGTGGAATTGGATATGAAGGTTGCCTGGCTCAGATTCCAGGGTCAAAAATATGCTGTGGCAGTTCACTGTCAGAGGAAGCCCAACCCAAGCGGCTTAAACAGAATTAAAAAAATAAAATAAAATAAGATGCCAACCACACATAATCAAACACAGTGGAATAGGTGGTTTGAAGTAGGGCTGCCTGCAAACAGTATAATGGTACTGGGGGAATTTATAGTATCTGTTCCCTTCTGAGGTAGACTGATCCTGGATATGTCCATGGTTACTTCAAGCTGATGATGCTCTAGCAATTTAGCAAAGCTTACAAACTAGATGCCCATTTCCTAGTAGTTCCAAGGAAAGTCCTAAGACTTATGCTCATTGGCTTGGCTCTGGTCACATGTTCACTCACAAGCCAATCGCTGTGGCATGGTGGAATGAAATACTCTGATTGGTTAGGTCCAAGGTCATATGACTGCCTGTGGAGGTATGGGTAAGTTTTCCAGTTTCATCAAAACCACAAGTATGGACAATGCAGAAAAGAGTTTACCAAAGTAAAATCAGCTGCATGTAAAGATGGATGGGTGCTGGTGAATGGAAGAAAGCAGCAAGTGTCCTCTGCATACGCTCATGAATTATCCCCTCTGGAGCAGCACTTTTCATAGGAGTGTGCTGTTTACTCACAGGGACATTGCTGGTGGTGATTGTCAAGGACAAGAGAAAGGACAGAAAAGGGGAGGCAGACAGAAGGATAGTGACAAAAGGACATAGTAGCCACCTCTCCAGTCCCAATATGGTGACTGAAGTTTAACCTACAAAGACTTAGGCTGAGGTCTAGGAAGCTTTGAAAACACCCCTTCCTCCATTCTCGGCACTCTATGTTTCTGTGAATGTGCTTCTCTCAAAGAGCATGACCCATGTGCCATCTCTACTGCTGCCTTCTGTCATGATTCAAGTTAGTAGTCCTGCAAGATCGAAGGGAGACAGCTCTGTTCACTTTTGAAGCTGTCCTGTTACATTTATATTCTGTATGTCTGTGTTTAAGATAGCATAGAATGCTTTTCATATCCATTGTATAGATAGGATTCTGATTTTATTTAACAGTGAACATGTAACAGTGCAAGCATTTTATAGTTTTTACTTTCAACACTGGGGATTGAACACAGGGTCTTCATACTGACTTATATCCCTAACTCCTTCCTTCCTTCCTTCCTTCCTTCCTTCCTTCCTTCCTTCCTTCCTTCCTTCCTCTCTTTCTTTCTTTGGCAGAATCAGAAATTGAACTCAGGCCGTTGCACTTACCAGGCAGGTGCTTATTCTACTGAGCCATCTCCCCAGCCCAGGACAAGACAAGCTGGAATCCCGGGGCACTCAAGAATTTTAAGGATAGCACTTAGGGGAGAGACACTCTAGGTTCTGGGGACCATCAAGGTCTGCACCAAAGAGGCTCAGGGGCCTAGGGGGCCTGTGTTCAAGCTGGACACAGCTCAGCCTCAGCTTCCTGTGGGCACTGACTCAGGTTGGAGGATGGAGGCAGCCTCTGGGGCCTCGTCTCTGCTTAACTCCATGGGCAGACTGGGTGGATTGTTGGGGTAATTTAGACCTTGGGACAGAGTCCTGAGCAAAATATGGAGGCCCTCAGTACATCACCTCAATGATGTTTCATTACTTGAGCCACATCCTGGGAAGCAGAAGTGAGTAAATCTGGGTAGTACTGTGATTTTCTTCATACTATACATCTTTAGTTTGTCTCTGATACAAGCATCTAGTGAACAGGGAAAAGCCTGCATTGATAACCTGAACTAAAACTACAATGGTTGCTACAATAGTCCCTTGTCTCTGTAGTAACCAATGCTGTCATCTCTGTGGAAGACCAGGGAAGGATATGAGGAAGGAATTTCCCATTGTCCTTCTACCAGGAGAGAACACCAATGATAATTCTCCCCTGTCCTTTGCTCTTGTCTGACACAATATTTCCCTATATGAACCTGAATGACCCCCAGCAGCCTCCTGTTCTGAGACCCAAGTGTGTGACTGAAGTTTGTGTGCCTTGTGTGACTGCCCTCCAGGGAAACATCCAGCAAAACCTTTGTGTCTCCCACCACATAACTGGCCCCTGCTGACTCTGAATAAAGCCAGTCTTCTGGCAGATTGCATCTCAGGAATGTCCTAAGGGGGCCGGGGAACAAATGCCTCCTAGATCCCAAAGCCTCTTTGTCTGGCAGGGACCCCTGTTGGCTGCAGGAGCCTTGGGTGTCTAGAGCCTGCTCTCCTGGGTCCCCTGAACTGCTGGCAGACTGTAAGGTTGAGCACTCCTCATCCTGGCTTATGATTCCTAGCGAAGCAGTCTATGACCTTCCCCTCTATACTCTTGAGAAAGTTTCCCACCACAGTACCGTGTGGGAATGAGAGGTCTCATGTCCTCCTGGCCCCACCAGGCACCAGGAGTTCTGTGACTGCTCTTTCCAATGACAAGAAGTGGCTGAGATGAGGACTGGAACTGTGGCCAGGGACTGGGAAGTCCTTTGCTTAGGCCTGCTGGACTGACCCGTCTAGACACTTTAAGTAGGAGGAGCTTCGGTGTATACGTGATGCGTGCCTGCGTGCATGCGTGTATGGAGCATCCATGCGTGTATGGAGATGGGAGCATCGTCTTCAGCAAGTGTTTTGTAAGCACAAAGTGCTGTTGAGGCACAGTAGAGAAATCCATTCCAGAAGATATGGCTCCTACGCACACAGAGCTTTCCGTTTCACTGGGAACAAAGGGCTTGCATTCATCAGGCAAACAGTAAACAATATGAATCACCAAGTCATGGTTGTGAGCTCTTGGGCTGGAGGGAAGGCCATTGCCTCTGGGCCATGTGTTACAGTGGAGGTGACTCTTGGCAAGCCTGGGGTCTTTTCTCCCTCGCTGTATTTGGTTTGAGTCTTCAGCCTCGACTATGTGAATTTCCAAAGGACCTGTTCCGAGGGTCTCTGGTTCCAGCTGGCTCCTTAGCTGGAGCTGGAATTCTGCTCTTGGGGAAATTTGCTCCACTTGCGAGGTCAGCAGTGAGCTGCTCGATGTGCTCTTCCAGCGGTGTGAGCAGCAGCAGAGCATCTATCCCTTTTCTGCTTGAACAGCTAATCTGAGAAAGCTGAGAGGTGGGCTGTTCTTGGAGAAAGTGTTTTAAGTGATCGGACTTAAGCAGAGGTGAGAAAAAGCAGATCTCACAAAAATGATGACAAGATGACCCTTGCATGTCAGGCCCAGCAGAGAGCAGAGCATTCACAGTGCTATTAAGCATAGCAAACACTTCTGGCTCTCCTCATTTCTTGGAGATGGAGATAAAGAACACCTCCTGATGTATTTATACTAGGGAAGGCTATGTTCCTGGCCCCTCTTCTGAGGTCCACGGCTGCTGAGGGGTAGTCTGTGAATCTTTTGGGTACTAGTTAGCAGTGCTAACTAGCAAGAGCTACCACTTGCTTCAGTAGGATGAGGAACTGAGTTCTGTGATGTCTTGGTCCTCACCTTTTATACTCTTACTGTTCACAGCGAAAAGAGAAATTTCCAAGTGCATCTGACTTCACATAATAAGCATGAACCAGAAAGTTCTGTGCGTAAATCAGAATTGAGTCCCAAAGAAGCACCATGAAAGTTTGAAGGAACCATGCAAATGTTTTTTTAAAGGAAAAAGACTTCATGAAGCAAACCATCATACTTGTATTCAGATCAATAGTGCTGAGCCTGGCTTGTGCCTTAGCATCTTCAGGAAAGCTTTTAGTGCTTCTGAGGCTCCAGGTCACCTGCATAGCAATAAGAACAGAATTTCTCTGGTGGACTCAGGCGTTAGGTTTGGGGCCAGGGGGGTGGGATACTGGGAACTGAACTCAGCATTTTTATACTAAGTCCCCGTCCATTTTTCATTTTTTAAAAATTTTGAGTCAGGGTCTTACTAAGTTGTCCCAGCTGCACTAGAATTTCTGGTCCTCCTGCTTCTTTTTCCCGTCGTCCTGGGGTTACAGGGGTGGACCACCACACCCAGCAACACCAGGAGTTTTTAAATTGGAACAAAACACTGAATACCTGCAATTTAAAGGAGGACAGATTTATCTGACCCATGCCTTCAGTCCATGACTGGCAGCAGCAGCGTGGCGGAAGGGCCTGGACTGAGGAGAGCTGTTCACCTCAGGTGGGAAGGGAATAGAGAACGGAGAGCCTGGCTCCTCTCTGGAGGAGCCTAGTTAGTATGATGCACCCTTCTACCAAGCCAACATGATATTGCTTTTCAAACCCTTCAGAAGTTCTCTTGGTCCCCAGCAGTTGAGGATAATGTGCCCAGTAACTTGGTCTTGGGAACTGTTTGGGAGAAGGGGAGGGGATGCATGCATAAAGACCAGGTCTGCTCAGTTTGATGTTTGGAAGGAAAATCCTACTCAATCATGGGTCATTGGCGCATGCAGCTGAATAAATAAAGATGTGCGCAGGAGACAGCAGGGGACGGTGAAGAGCAGCTTGCCCGGTGTGTTGGGAAGACATTTATGGTTGGGAACCTAGTGACCGAGGAGCAAGACTGCCTCAAGATGAGAGGAGCCAGGGGAGGAGGTCACTGGGAGGCAGGCCCCACCAGGCCCAGGGCAGTGAATTGAGCAGCTGAGCCATCCAACTGTGCGTGGGCCTTGGAAGTTCTAAACAAGAATCTTATTGATGATTTGTCAGAGCCCGAGCAGACAACTCTGAACTTTAACAGAGCCAGGATGGAAAGCCCATACAAGGGCCTACAGTTTCCAGAATGAACAACACACTTATTTTCCCCTCCCGCCACTGGAGGATGAGGAAGAGACTGAAACAAGAAGTGTGGGGGAGAAGGGAAATGTGATGAGCACGTCCAGGGCCTCAGTGGAGTCACCGCATTCCTTCGAGGGGTGGCGCACAGCCCCTCTGAGCCCCAGGGCTGGAAAATGCCACTGGGGTTGGTGTAGATTGGGGCCTGGGCTCTGCGCATTGTTATTTACAAGCGCTGTAGCTGCCTTCTGAAAGGATGTGTCCAAAGAGAAGCCACTAAGAAGCTCCAGCATATTGGCACCTTGTTAGATTCCCAAACCTACAAAGCCTGACCCTTGAACCCGAAGGGCTGATGTCTAGCCCCAGCATAGACGTAACATATACTCAGATAACTGGGAGCAACTGGCCTTTCCAGACAGAGACATCAAGGCAGAGCTGCAGGGAAGCAGAGTGCAGGGGTTCCAGGTGGCTTTCTGGAGAGGGAGCCTGTGTGGACCTGGTTGGACTTTGAAGGAGAGTGAGGTGGACCCGGAGAGGAAGGGCAGTGACTCACTGCAGCCCCGTGTTCCTTCAACCATGGTGCTTACCATTTACCTAAACAGCTGTTCTAGAAGAAAAACAAGGACCCCACACTGTCCTCCGCTGGGAATACCAAGTACTAGTCTCTTGTTAAGTCTCAAAGGCAGGGACCAATTGCTTCTCGGCCTTTGGGCTAAGATCAAGTGTAAAGGCAGGGACCTCTGCTGCCCAGTTCACCACAGCATCCCAAGCCTCTGTATCTGATTGCATTCGGCAGCTCTCTGCTCTTGGGATGTCTTCCCTTATGTCTTCCTCAAACTGAATGGTGGCTAGCTCCCCCTGTCTCTTCCTGGCATGGATCTCCTCTGACCCTGCTCTCTGTGCCTGCCCCATGTCCTTCCTTGTAGAGTGGGGGAGCAAGAAGCAGAGGCCCTGAGTCAGACCAGCCTCCCCTTCTCCATGGGAGTGACTGCGCGTTGCACACAGTAAGGCTTTAGGACTTGGAAGAGCTGCACCAGAGCCCCAGTGCCACTGCTCACTGGGAGTGAGCCAAGCTGGGTTCTCCTCCAGCCTCAGTAGACTATTACTGTGGTTGTGCCCTTACAGGGGTTACAGACCTAGAGCTGGGGGAATGCAGCTGATGATATGGTATGTCTGAGGGCAGGCCCAATGGCTGTCATCTGCACCAATGCAGCCATCCAGCTGGTCTCCCTGCCCATCCGGCCTCGCCTGTCTCAGGCCTGCTTGATGAGGTTTGCGTACCGCTCCCTACCACATTGCTGCAGGACCTCTAGTCAGAGCAGATACACCCCACGCCATCTGCCTTACCCCGGGCCGCACTTCTGGCTTCAAGCCCTACCTCCTGCCCTCTGAGGTTCATTTCCCCCATCCCTGTGCTCCATGTGCCGCCGTGCTCGGAGCTGGTCATGATTCTCCAGTATGCAGTGTGCAGTCAGCGTTGGAGTCTCCTGAGAATGCCGCCCCCTTTTTTCCTAGGATGCCTCGGCTGCTGCTTGGTGAGTTCCTAGGCAATCCTAAGTGAGCAGCTCATAAATTTTTCTCCCTGACAGCCTCAGCATGGGCCTCTCGTGGGCATTCCTGTCCCAAGGTCAACTCCAAGTTGACCTTGTTCCCACCTGTGTGTTCGTGCTCGCTGGGTGCCCCCTCCGCAGATTGGGGGGCCCCTAAAGAATTAAGAACCCATCTGACTTTTGTCATCCTTTGCACATATTCCAACCCTTGGCTTGGTTCAATTTGCTCACATAGAACATAAACAAAGGCCGTTTTCCAGGAATCGAGCAGCTTTTGGGAAAAGCTGAGGACGTGGAGGGGAAGAGACACTTTCAGCTCTTCTGCTCTTTCCTTTCTCTGCTGTGTTCTGAAGTAGCTGCAAAGGCACAGCCTTGAGAAGTTCAGAAGGTCAGGAAATGTGGCCAGGACCCCAGTTCCCTGGTTTTTCCTTGTCCACTACATCTGAGTCAGGGCCACTTTCCTCATATTCTTACTTTGTTTTCCCCGGGTTGACTGCTTTAAACTTACTGCTGAAGTCTGCTGAATTTGTGCAACCAACAGGAAACTCGTGAATAGCTGTTGAAAGCAAAACCAAACCCAACTGAAGGCCTTTCAGCTCAGGGGACCTTGCTTTAATTAGTCTTTTAAATCCTTCCCTGGGACCATCAGAAGTGAGCCTTGGCTAAGCGCTTCTGGACCTAGTAGTAGAAGAGGTTTGTGCATAGGTTGCCATGGCCACGGCTCAGGGTCATGACTCTGGGTTATGGGCAGGCCTTCCTGGCTTTATTTCAGGCAGAAGTTGTTAGCTCTTTCCCTCTGTTCCCTTCTTTAATTTGGTCCTCTGAGCTCTACACCACCTCTAAAGCGCTCTGTTTGGCACTTTGGTCCTGGCCCAGGAGTGCCATCAGTGAGATGTGGGCTGAGTGGCATTGGCAGTGTGACTCCCAGCCCTTACTTGGTGCAGCAGCCTGGCCACAGCAGGGGATGGGCCGAGTCGAGGCTCCAGCAGAGAAGGCCCGCTGGCTTAGATGGCAGGAGCCACTGAGGCTGCCAGGATGCTGGGCACAGGCTGTAGCGACACCCTTGGTCCCTGGTACCTTCCCCACCCCACCATCACCATGCTTCTGCCTGCTCTGAAAGTCCCTGTGGTACCTCCTCTTTGGGCAGGCATTTGGCCACCTGGGAGAGCCTGGGCTCTGCCCCATGCCATGGTGTCCAGGGCCCTCTCCTCCCTCCCTCTGGTTATTTATAACTATGGGTCAGATGAGCAATGCCAGACGAAGAGGGTCTGGGGTGAAATAAGCAATGGAGCACAGACCTCCAGCAGCCAGCACAGACCTCCAGCAGCCAGGCCGCTTCTCCCTGCCTTCAGTGAGTGTCCCAGAGTGACACTATTAAAAGCTTGCCTGGGGGCTAAGGAGCCCAAGGTGCAGAGGAGGGGCCAGGAGAAAAATAGGGGGCTCCCAAGGTCCCAGGTGGTGGGTGAGCTGCAGGGGCCCGAGTTTTACAACAACCTGTCCATCTGGTGAACTCACAATTAGTTTCATTACGTCCCAGGGCTGGTACCGTACTAGGGGAGGTGTGAAGGCTGGGCTTTCTGCAAAGCCTGCTGCTCCAGCATTTTACTTACACAGGACCTGCCAGACAGCTGGCTTGTCAGTGCACTGTTCTTTGTCCCAGCCCTGGCCAGGATTTATGTTTCTTCCATGCTGGTCATGGAGTTTTCACATACATAATAAGCAGTGAATATGCTTTGCTTTTTTTTTTCATTCTTTTCATCAGTTACTATTTATTGGACATCATGCTGGGCTCTGGAAATGTAAATGAGACCCAAAGCCTGTCCTTGGCATATGGTGTGAGTGATACAGGCAGGTAAAATGGACAGCACAATCAGAAATCTCATACGGTCTCTTCTTGCTGTAATGAACTACCAAGCTCAGTGACTTACAGCAACATGAGCTCGTTAGCACTCAACACAGTCTGTAGGTCAGAGCCTTATGTGTCCACTGGGCTCTGCTGCTTTTTGAAGCCCTGGAAGGTACTGCTTTTTTGGCTTCTAAAGGTCACCTGCATGCCTCAGCCCCTGATCCCTACCTGCCCCTGGCCTCAGAGCCAGCATGGTAGCTTCCGTGGTCCTGCTTTTGGTCTCGCATTTGCCCTGATTCCCACCCTCTAGCCTCTTGTCAAGGCTCTTGGGCTTTCCCAGGTAATCCAGGATGCTCTCCTTGCCTTAGCATGGGTAGGTCCCTTTTCCTATGTGCAGGAGATTGTCCCAGCTTCAGAGGACAAAGATGCAAAAATCCCTGGAGGCCACAAAAGCCCAGTGCCAGTAACATAAGATTATCTGTTATATTAACCTTATTAACATAAGGGGCCAAGATAAACTGTCAAAGGAAGAATGGTATCTAGACCAAGACCCAAGGGAAGAGTAGGATTTGTCAGGGAAGAAGGCTGTTTTGTGTGACTACCAGAGATAGCTGGTACAGTATGCTACAGCATAGTGATAGTTACAGTGGGGAAACCGTAGTAGTTTGCAGGAAAGCTAGTAGGCATCTAGGGAGGCAAGAACAGCTTTTACCTGAGAACAGATTTTATTTAGAAAGCTGTGCAGCCAAGCCATGGTCAGTCTTGGAGTCATAGGGTTTCAGTGCTAGAATGAACTTTTCAAAGGATTTGATCTAATTGACCTGAGAAGGTTACTTAATAGTTTCTAAGTCACCTGGAGGGATCAAGATCAGAGTAACCCTGACTTAAAACCACAGATCAAGGGCAGAAGATGGTGGCCAGCAAAGCTCTTTGGCAGCTGTCCCTTTGTGAGGGCAGACATTGGTGATGGGGGAGTTGCACACAGAATATTGGACCAAGTAGGCCACCATCCTTCCTCGGACAAATGGTAGACCTGAAGCTTTAGCAGAAAGCATCCATCTCAACATCAAGGGCCTACTTCTCTCCCACTGAGCTCCCAGCACTGAGAATCTCATTTCCTGGGAGCAGAGGTGGCCTGATAGGATGCTCTAGGGTCTAGAGATGCACATGAGCTGGGCTTCTGGGGAGAAGCATCCATTGAAAGGTCTCTGCTATTTTCCATCTCTAGCCCTGGATCAGCTGCTGACGGAACTGGATGACTTCCTCAAGATTCTGGACCAGGAGAACTTGAGTAGCACGGCTGTGGTGAAGAAGAGTGGTCTGACAGAGCTCCTCCGGCTGTATACCAAGAGCAGCAGTAAGTGTGTCCCTGGGGCTGTGGAGGGGTTGTTGGGACACAGAAAGATGGTTCTGCTGGTCAGCCTGGACTGCCACAACACCCTGGCACAGGGAGGTGTCGCTTGAACAGCAGAAATGTATTGTCTTACACTTCTGGAGGGCAGATTTTGGGATTGAGGCTGGTTCCTTCTGACCCTTGGCTTACCCATAGGGTTGTGGTCTCTCTCTCTCTCTCTCTCTCTCTCTCTCTCTCTCTGTCCTCTTCTCATTTTATAAAGACAGCAGGATACTGTAGTAGAGCTTACCCTCTGACCTCATTTTAACTTATCTCTTTAAAGACCTTGTGTTCAGGGCCAGGGTTCTTCTCTGGCACCAGAAGCCTTGACAGCCCCCCTCCCCAGGCATACTGAAATGGTGACTGAGCCTGGGCATGGTAGTGTGCGCCTGTAATCCCAGCACTTGGGAGGCTGAAAGCAAGATGATTGCTACGAGTCTGATCTGTGTAGTGAGACCCTGTAGACCTTACACTAAACACATAAAGAAGACTGTAAATCATAAAACATGGAGTGCATAATTTTGTTGTAGTAGCCATTACATACAAAAAAGTATACAAGTCTTAAGCATATAGTTCACTGAGTTTTGCCAATTACATATCTGTGTACCTGTATCCCAAACAAGATATAGACCATTTCCGTCATCCAGAGAGGTGTGGCTCTTATTCCACTCCAGTTCATTCCCTTCCCTCCCTGACCCCAGGGCAACAATTGCTTTGATTTCCTTCACCGTGGTGTGGCTGCATGTTCTGGAGCCTTGTATAAATGGAATCATATGATATGTACTTCACACCCCGCTGTGAAGTATATTGTTCATTTAAGTGATATATCTGCATCTTGGATGTGTCAATAGTTTATTCTCTTTATTGCTAGGGAGTGGTTCATGCAGTAAATACCACAATCTTTATTTTTCCAGTCCCTTGTGATGGGCGTTTGGATTGTTCACAAATTTGAGCTATAATGTGTAAGGCTGCTGTGAACATTGTTTTGTCAATCTTCCTATGGACATATGGTTTCCTTTCTAGTGAAAAAATTTTAAGGAAAACCATATGAAATCCTCCTAGATGAGGTGAATTTTACATTAAGGGTTTGAAAACCAGAGTTGCTTTTTGGGGACAATAGAGACTCTTGGAGGGCATTTGCTCCATCTGGCTCTTGGCAGGCACAGCCTGAGTTGTGCCAGGAAAGAAAAGTCTCCACCTGCCCAGCCATCAAAATCCGGAAATGCTCCTTATGTCCGTCCTGAGCTTCCCAGCATGCATTTCGAGGCCTCTTTCTGGTGCTGCTTTTCCCCTCTCCAGTGGAAATTGTTTTGATTCTCCAAATGACAGAGCCAAAGGAAAGCTGAAGCCCGTCACTGTATGCTGGCAGGATTCCCTCAGGGAGGAATAATCCCAGCTGCCCACTCTGTCATCAGCCCTGGTCTCCTGGCACCCCGCTTCACCTTCGCCCAGTTCCCAGGCTCCTCCTGGCTTTGTAGCAGCGTCTGTCTGCCAGCCGGCTCATCAAAGAAGCTCTCGGTGGGAATGGTAGAGGGAAATCCACACTACAGAGCAGGGCGTTAGAGAGGGATGAACCATCCCACAGAAGGATTCGTCAGTGAAGCCCTTTAAAAAGCACACTCCCCAGACCTTTTAAGATGTGCTTTGACTTGAGAACATTCAGTTATAAAGCCTGTCTCTGTTGGCAATTGGAAAACACCTCTTTGGGATCCATCTGACCCATGATGCTTGGCGCAGGCTGCTCTGGCAGCACCTCCCGTCTTCATCCCTTCTTGGTTTAAGCATGTGGCTAAGGGGTCCTTTGTTCTGCCCTGCTTGGCCCCCCAAATCAGGCCTCCTCCACCCTTAGTCTCCATGGCTTGGAGGTGCTGGGGGGCTGCTGATTAGGGGGCTGTCCATGTGGGCCTCCAGAGCGCCCCGGCTTGCTGACAAATGTGTTCAGGCATACTAAGACAGCGGCTGCTTGTATCCTTAGGAGTGACAGCCATTCCCTGATGCTGCCATGTGACAGAATGTCTCCTCTGTCCTCCTCGGTACCCCATAGACTGTGGAGAAGGTAGAGCCACTGCTAACCTTGACTGCATGCTTACTGTGTCCAGCCACAGCGCTTAGTATGTTCATTGATGTAACTTACATCATGGGATCCCCACCCACATCTGGGAGCCAGTTGTTGTCCCCATTTTCCCAGTGAGGGAACCAGGGCTTAGAAAGTCACTTGCCCAGAGGCACATGGCCGTGAGTGGCGGAGCTGGGCCAGGTGGGATCTAAGCGTGTATAGCCCTCACCCCCTTAGGCTTTACTGCATTAGATTAATTATTGTCCTGCCCCAGCGGATCCTAAACACCTTCCTCACTCTGAGTATAAAGCTTCCATGTTCCTATTAGCCTCCCAGGCCCACTTCCTTGAGTAGCTACCAAAAACAGTGAATTTCAGTTCCAGGACCTATAGACAGACGCAGGCTGATTGGGCCTGGGCAACCAGTTGTGTACGTGGCAAGCGCGTGGGTGAGTGTGTGAATGTGCATTTATACTTTCCAACTGAATTGCCTACATTTATCTGAGCTTTTGTAGCTCAATATAGATTTTTTTGCCTTCTCTGCTTTTGATCTGGGTGGTGACAAGGCACCAACTGAGGGCTCTTTCTCAGGGACTTGGCTGCCTGTGGTGTGTGTTGGCTTCGCCAGCAGGAGCCGTGTCCACCACCTCCCCTGCTTGGAGGCCCTGGCATGGGCCAGTGGCTGCCCACTTCTGATAAGAAGCACTTCAAAGGCTCTGTCCATCCTACTGTAACAGAGGGGTTTGTGGCCTCCGCCCTGCCCCAGTTCTGTGAGCAGAACCTCCCTCTGGAGACAAGGACAGATGTCCCCCCAGGAATTACACCCTGTCTCCCAGCACAGCAGGTTCATCTTTCTAGCACTGTTACTTCACACCCATGGTAGAATTACTGAATTTATGTCTCAGGTTTGTTTCTCCCCAGCGGACTGTTGCGTTCAGGAAGACAGAGGCAATGTCACTGTGGTTTTCTGTGCACTTCTCAGCATGAGCGAATAGCAGAAGGTTCTCCCCAGACAGGACTGCTCAGCTGCCTTACCTTCGGGAGCCAAGGCCCCTGTGCTTTCTCCACCGTTGCAGAAGGCCTGAGAGCCTCTTTCAACGTCTTGTACCACTGTTTTCTTTTTCTCTTTGATGGTGCTGGGGATGAAGCTTCCTGCATGCAAAGCCACCCTCTGCGACCCAGCTACTCCCCCAGCCTGGTACTTGCACCTTAGCAATGCTGTGTGGATCAGAACCACAACTATCTGAGGCAAGAACACTGCAAGTAGGAGCCTGGCCTGGACAACTTAACTATATCTTGTCTCAAAATAAAATGAAAGGAGGGAGAGAGAGGGGAAAGGATATGGAAGTAGCTCAATGTGAAGACTCTGGGTTCAGTCCCCAGTACCTCAAAAAGCCCTTACCCACCTACAGGCACCACAGGCCTCCAGAGCCCAAGGCAGGGAGTGGGGAAGCTGTGCAGCCTACTGTGGCGGTCACTGTGAGTTCGCTGTGATGTATAAACCACCACCTTGGAGAAAGCCCCTGTGCAGAAGCCAACAAAGCAGTAACAGTGTCTCGCCTTTGATATTTTGGATACTTGGATATGAACAAAAAAAGAAATGAGCCCTAGCCAACCCCAAGGAGCCTCAGATCCGCAGCATCTCCTGTTCCTTTCCTGATCCTCACCAGTCACCCTCGCGCTTTTGTGTAGCTGTGGTTTGCCTCCAGGGTCCTGCTTCATGCGATTTCCACACTTGGAATCAGCCACACACACTCATTTTCACGTTAGCTGTTGACATGTTTTTCTTTTAAATTTTTTAGCATGACCTGTAACTTAACCCTAAAGCCTTGGGGATCTTTGCAGACAGTGAGCATGGAACTGCTTGGTTATTTCCACAGTTGGGCAGTGTCTACTGGTGGCGGGGCCTTCGCAGTCTCCATGCCCTCTTGTTGAACATCTGAGTTGTAGTCTGACCTATAAACAACATAAAACTCACACAGTATTGCAGCATACATCCTCTAATAGACTTTTTTGTTTATGCACTCAAGTTTAGGATAAATTTCTAGTGTTGATATAAGAAAGAATATGACGCATAAAATTAAATTATTCTCCAAGATCACTTTCCAAATCATTATGCCAGTTTATATACACTGTAGGATTTCTTTTCCTAAATTTTTGTTCTGGTGTTAGGGATTGAACCTAGCACCTTGAGCATGCAAAGCATATACTCTGCCACTGAGCATGGAACTCTTCAAGACTTGGCTTTGCTACTCATGTCAAAATTGTCCACCAAGGCATGGTTTGTACTTCATTTAAGCACTGGGATTACTTTGAGCCTGATGCCCATGAAACACTGGGAAGTGAAAAATTCAGAGGGGGTGTCAGCCATGTAGGACTCTGGCATTCAGATGCCAGGCAGTTTTGTCCCTCCCTGGGTCATGTAAGACATGCCTGGCTGGTACCTGCATGTGCACCAGCATGAGAAGGGTGGGGGACCTGGGTGTAGAGGCTCAGGACCCTTAATCCCAGGTACCCAGGAGGCCCAGACAGGAGGCTCACAGTATTTGGGCTAGCACGGGCAACATCGTAAGACTATGACTGAAAATAAAAGCTGTAGTAGGCATTTTTTTTTAATTTTATTGGATGCAGGGTCTTACTACACAGTTCAGACTCATAGTGATTGTCTTGCTCAGCCTCCCCAGCGCTGGGATTGCAGGCATGTGCCA
The DNA here is from genome assembly GCA_004027165.1 of Ctenomys sociabilis. Lineage (NCBI taxonomy): Eukaryota > Metazoa > Chordata > Mammalia > Rodentia > Ctenomyidae > Ctenomys > Ctenomys sociabilis. The sequence continues at coordinate 73,924 of PVKA01007958.1, forward strand.
CCACACCTGGTGTTCTAGCACGGCACAGGATGCCAGCGATGGAATCCAGGTTGTTGCTCTTGCCAAACAGGTGCTTAGACCGCTGAGCTGTCTCTCCTGCCCAAACGCCCTAGAAGAAAGGGTTGTAATATTGCACAGTACTCCCCGGGTTTGACAACCAGCCCTCAGGGTCACTCTGAAGAGCTGAGGGTCTGGAACATGGTCCAGATGCAGGCATTCCAGGACTAGCTGTGCCTACACAGGCCAGAGTGCCCAGCTCCCCAGCCATGGCAGTGCACTGAAGGAGGACAGAGGGAGCCCAGCTCATGGGCCCCCGCCAGCTCCTAAGGTCACTGTAGCCCCATCCACTGAACTTGTCTTTTATTTTATGTTATATTATTTTATGTGTTTCAGGGAAGGGTCTACAGTGTGCTCAGATTCTCACTAATAGATCAGATCTAGCAATCCTCCTGTTTACAGCCTCCCAAGAGCTGGGATTACAGGCGTGTGCCACCACCCCCAGTCTCAACTGCCATCTCCGCATGCCCCAGGTGTGGGGCTGGCATGGCAGGCCCAGGGATAGAACCCCCAGCCCCTGCACCTGCTTTCAGGCCCTTTAATCTGCCGAGCTATTTGGCCAGTCCTTTCCACACTGAACTTTTAGAGGCAGCGTACCATTCTGTAGTCGATGTGACATTTTAGTTCATCATTTTGCTGCTGTTGAGCCTTTAAGTTGCTTGCCATGTCTTGCACAGTCATTCTTAATTTTTATTCACTATAAGCTTTTCTTTTGCTTTGAGACTTGTAGTTTTGAAAACATGAGAATTAGGTAGAAACAAGTGTTTCCAACAGAGGCACGGGGCCTAATGTTTTGCATGGAATTGTCCCCGTAACAGCAGAGCATGGCCGAGACCCCATCTCCTGCCTCTTGCTGCTCAGCACTCATTCCTGGAGGTCGCCATGGAGAAGTTAGAAGCCCCCTCTCTGAGTCTCAGTGGTAGAAGGGAGCGGGCTGAGGTTACCTCCACTGCACCTCAGTTTCCTTCCAGAAACTTCTGTAGTCCCTTGTATGGTATTCCAGAAACTTCTGCAGTCCCTTGTATGGTATGCTGACTGGTCCTGGGGTGCTGGCCCTGAGGAGATGAACAGAGAGGTTGGTAGCTGTGGACCCGTCTGGCTTCCTCCATGGAGCTTGGGCCTCTGCTCTGCAGGCCTCTCCCTGGAGGCTGTGGGACAGACTGAGGCGAGCTGCTTCCTGCAGCAGGATTTGGAACTGGGTCCCTCAGTTCAGGGACACTCTTGGAGCTAGTATTGGAATTTTTCAGCCACAAGTTTCTAGGAAATGCAAATGAGGG
>PVKA01007959.1:0-75297 GCA_004027165.1 Ctenomys sociabilis
AAATGAAGGACCATTTTGTATCTGTATATACAAAATAGGATAGATATACAGCTACTTTCACTTAATTCAATGAGAATATTTATACTAATAGTGTTTGGACAGGATATCACATCTTCATCTTATACGATGAATAATCACTATGAAGACAATAATATGCAATATATTGATTATTGAAACTGTCCTACTAAATGGTTTTGAAACTGTCTCATTGCTATTTGTTTCTCAAGAAAATTAATTTTGAGAAAAGAATATATATGGGAAAAAGTCAGTCTTCTCAATAAACAAAGCTAGAAAATTACATATGTGGTGTATGCCAAAGAATGAGACTTGATCTCTTGAAGAAGAGTGGATCAACTCAAAAAGGATCAAAGATGTAATTTCTTAACCTATGAAATTACTATAACAAACAATAATGAAGTTCAAGAATATGATGTGGGCAATTATTAAAAAGTAAAGCAACAAAAGTAAAAATGCATTATATAAAACTAAAAAGCAAAGGAGCTATCAAGAGTGAAGAGACAGCTGGCAAAATAGGAAAAATATTTGCAAAATATTCAACTGGCAAGTGATGCATATCTAAAATATACAATGAATTCAACAGTAAAAATAATCTGATTTTGAACTGGGCTATAATCCAAATAGATACTTCATAAAATAACATACAAATAGCCAACAGCCATGTCAGAAACACTCAGTCTTCAAGTAGATTCAGCTCCAAATCAGTGAAATGTCATTGCCCCATTTGTGGTGGTTATTGCCAAAAACAAACAACAACCGGAAAAAAAAGCTAAAAAAATGACAAATGCTGATACGAACACAGAAAAAGCAGACTTTATTTATGTTGTAGATATGTAAACTAATACAGCCATGATGGAGAACTGCAGGAAGACCCCCTAAGGAAAATGAAGATAGAACTGCCAGATGATCCAGCAATCCCACCTCTGAGCACAATCAGTGTAGATGAAATAATTATATCACAGAGCTGCCTACACTTCCAAGTCGATTATAGCATTTTTCTTGATAACCAAGCTATGGGATCAACCGAAGTGTCCATCAGGGGGTGAACAGATAAAGAAATACTGTAGATGTACACACAGAAGAGTATTCAGCCAAAAAACGAAATAAACGTTGTGCAGCTCAGCAGGCTGGATAGACAGGCACGAAGCAGTGTGTGAGGCGCAGAAATATGAATACCACAGGTTCTCACTCACTGCCGAAGCTCACCGAGTGATTCTCACAGAAGAGGAGAGTGGAAAGGTGGTAACTGCAGCCTTGCAGGGTGGTGGGGGAGGAGACCAGGATCCTCCTCAGGTGCTAGAATGTAGTCATGTGGCAGGAATGAGCTTGTTTCTCCACAGCCCAAGAAAATAAGTAGCGTCCTCAGCAGTCCGATGTATTTCAAACTTATTAGAAGAATCTAGATTCTCAACATGTAAGAATAATTACTCTTTGAGGATATTGCAGTATTAATCATTTTTTAAAAAATATTCATACTTAAAAAAACTTTATTTATTCATCTGGTACACTATGAAGCTGGAGTCATAGTGACCCTCCTGTGTTCAGCCTCCCCAGTTCTGGGATTACATATGTGTGACACCACACCTGGTTTCAGTGCCAGCACTGCATGTACCAGGGATTGAACATGGGTCCTTGTGCTTGTCAGGCAGGTGTTTAGACCACTGAGCTATTTCTTTGGCCCTAATGTAGGTTGTATATGTATTGAATTACTGTATATATTACATAAATATGTACAAACATAATATGTCAATATATATGTAATTTTTCAAAGGAGGTGCTGGAAATGTAGCTCAGAGGTAAAGAACTAAACTAACATGGGTAGCCCTGGATTTGAGTCTCAGCACTGCAGTGGGAGAGAGGGTAGGGCAGGAGGAGTAGAGAAAGGGCAGGAGGAGGGAAAAGGAAAGAGCAGTGAAGGGAGAGGGGAAGAGAGAAAAGCAGGAGGGGAGGGGATAAAAGAGAAGGAAAGGGAAGGGGAGGGGAAGGAAGGGTAGAGGTGGGGAGTGAAGGAGAAGGAAGGGAAGGAAAGGGAGGAAAGGGGAGGCAAGGGCAGGAGAGGGGAAAGGGAAAGAAGAGAAGGGAAAGGAAAGGAATGGAGGCGAGGAGAGGGGAGAGGACAGGAGGGGAGGGGACTGGAGGGGAGGGGAGCATGCTGTAGACCAGTTTAGTCATATTTGTCACTTGGTAAGAATGTGGTAGATGAGACAGCAGTCATGTCTTCCTGACTTCCAGGTAGGTGGCAGAGGCCCTGACTAGGACGCCACTAACTGCAGTGGATGTTAAAAAAAATGGGAAGACAAAGGGATGACAAGGAAGGAAGAGAAGAAAAGGAAATCAATTTCCTTCCTGCTCCTTTAAGTTTCTTGGCATAAATTTATACTATCTTGAAACTTCAAGCATTATATACTCATATGCATACATTAATTCATGCAGTCATTTATGTGTAATTTGAAGGTCGTCAAAGTCTACTATTTTCTACATAGAAATGTAAGCCATTTACAAAGTCATGCATTGTGTGATCTTCATAGAAATACAAACATTTTTGTACACAAAAACATGAGTATGATGGGCAACAGAGATGGATATGGAGCCACAAAGATCACGATTTCTGAACCTGCCTGAGGCATTCATTACCTGTGAGACAGGAATGTCTCTCTCTCCTCTTGAGAGACACTGAGTAAACAATGATTGTGAGGAGTGTAATGATTTTTGATGAAGGGTGCTATGTTGGTCACCATACAATGGAAATGAGTGCTCGTGCTCTACAAATTTGTTTCTCACATTTTAACATGAATTGGACAGCATTTTACAAAACAGTGCAATTTTGTGGGAGAAGAAAAATGCTAAAGAAGCACCAGAAAATTTAATTTCCTATAAATCTGATACAACCCACAACTGAAGTCGTGGTGCCACATGTTCCGAGGAGGAAACACTGCATTTTCAGATGGACCACCTTGGGACCTTTTGGGGAAGCTTTTAAGGTTGCCTGTCCCAAGCTGTCTTGAGGCCCTATCCATGCAATAACAGGTATTCTTCTCTTCTGTAACTTCCTTATTCTTTTTTCCCCCTCACTCTTTTCTAATCATTTTCCAAAAGCAACTACAAAAATACCATATAGATAGTTAGATAGATAGATAGAAAGATAGATATATAGATATAGATAGATAGATATTTCAAAGTATAATGTGTAGGGGAAGTGACTGTATTAGTAAACAGTACTGACTGCACACTTACTGCATGTTAAATGTGATAGAATGGGAAGAAATAACCATTCATACTTGCACAGACAAACAAAGACTTTACAAGCCATTAAGATTAGAGTGAATGCAAGAAAGCTTTAGGTAAAGGCCTTATGTCATTTATAAAATAATGCAAATGTTAAAATAAACAGACTGGGGATGAAGAATTCTCCAAGCAATCAGCATCCTGTCTGTAGAGGTTTTGCATAGAATATGTCTTGGTTAGTACAAAGTCTACTCCAAAATGTTGAGCAAACTGTAACAGGACTCGTGCTTCCTCTATGGTCAGCCACGTGATTAGTACAACCATGAGACTCAGTAGTGGAATTGGCAGCCCAGCCCTGTGTGGACCATATCTGTAGTAGTAAGCCACCCACCCGCCCCCCAGAAGCGGTGACACAGCTCATGTAAGTCCTCCACCTTCAATTTCTGAGGCACAGCAGCCAAGCAAAAATGTGCGAAAAGGTTACTTATTAAAAACTGAGAACAAGACAAACTCATAATTTTAAAGCATGTGAAACACATGTTCCCCAGGTAAGACCTTTGCACTCCAAATGTCAGGCCAGAGTGAATTCTTAAAGCTGAGTTATAAAGCCCAGAAAATAGAGTTTATAATGAAAATGTTGACAGGCCCTTGGAGCCACTGTAGTATAGAAAATTGAATATGTCACCTTGTTTTACAAGATTTTACTGGCATAGAGGAAAATTAAAACATTTAACATCTTTCACTTTGCCAAATTGCTTCCCTCCTCCAAACAGTGGTGCCATTGGTAGCACTGTTTCATTTATAAACACCCTTGTTATTGTCACTGGGCCTCGACTCTGGGCTCACATTTTCTTTCTGAGGCACTAAAATGCTTAGTGGGACAACATTATGTTGCAATCTTATTCATATTTCCTGAAGGCATGTTAAGTCATAAGGGTTCTCCAGGAGAAAAAGCTGAAATGATTTACATAACTACACAGTCAACACAAATAATGTTTATCATTAAAGCACTTCTAGGAAAAACCCTTCAAAAAGCCTTTTTGAAAGAGAAACATTTGTATTAGAGATATTTACACAAATTCAGAGGGAAAATAAGGCTCAGAAAAAAATATTTTTTGAAAATTATAAATATAGGCTTTCTGGCAAAATAATAGGACCTCTTATATTTTTAAAACCAAGTAGACAGCAAGTATAAAATGGGGGTAATTTTCTGAGTCAGTTATAAGTAATCAAGATTTACATGAAAACATAGCTATTAACCCAAATCATTATTAGCATAAATCTTTCAACCTCAGTAATGTATTTCTATCTTTAACGACCATTTATTTTCACACTACGTTAAAGGCCAGCCCTACTAAGTGGCCAACTTGCAAGTCCTATGCCTTTCTGAAAGAAGAAAGTCCTAGGGCCCGCTGGTCCAGAGAACGCTCTCCAAAACCTTAACAAAGTTTACTTCCTATTTTAGTTAAACGAAAATTAAAGTGGTTTGTTTCAATGTCATTAAAGAATACCACTGAAACTTTGAATATTATCTGAGTACTTTCTAGCATAGTCACTATTTTATTAATCCTGATTACCGAGGCAGTTACTGGTCCCAAGAGTTGCTCAGAGCTTTAGTGATCTCATGCTTTTCCAGAGTCCTCATGGACAGGGAAGGACCAGCCTCTGTGTGGGGAAGCTGGGACACCTAAGGGAAGCAGGAAACGGACGTGTGTCCCCAAGTATGAAGTGAGTGGCTTTCCCTGAGAATTCTCTCATCCTGTTTGTTGTCAGATGTTTCAGTACTACTGTAATTCTTCTCTTTTTTATAAAGCTTCATTGATTGAGCTTGATTATCACTATTTGTTAGGTGCTCTGCTAAATGTTACCTAGTTATTATCATAGAAATCATTTAAGAAAGATACTGTCTTGTTTCCTCATTTAAACATATGCTAAAAACAACAACATCCTGTCTATATGACATAGCGGGCCAGGCTCCCAATCATTGTTTTACACTATAGAGCAAACCAAGCTTTATAAATTAGCCTGAGCCAGGCGTGGTGGCGCAGGCCTGTAATCCCAGCACTCGGGAGGCTGAGGCAGGAGGATTGTTGTGAGTTTGAGACCAGCCTGAGCTACAAAGTGAGTTTAAGGCCAGCCTGAACTGCATAGTGAGACTCTGTCTCAAAAAGGCAAAAAAAAAAAAAAGTTAGCCTGCCTAGCAAAAATAAGATGCTAAGACACATGCCACAAGACCTATCGTTGTGGTGCCCCTGACCACATAAGTAGTTGTGTGCTTAGAGTATTTAAAGGACACAGGGCAGTATCCTTCATATGTTACAAAGAAGCACAGGTTACTGTGAGAAAAATCTTAATGCAGTTTATAAAAGAATCATGAAGAGGAGTACAAGGACAGAATATAAAAATTAAAAATGAGTATGATGTATAAGAAAATAAGACAAAGAATAAAGTGTTCAAAGCCACGGGCAATGTGCATGCCTAGCGGACTGCTTTAAAAACTTAAAGACATATGAATTTGGCTATTTTAAGATGAAGCACCTTGCACAATTAGGGGCCACACACAGGAGGGTCTTTATGCTATCAGAAAGATTTCCCCTCTTCTATCGTTGGTTGACAGGATTCAGTGTCACTTTGAAGGTGTACAGGGACTGGGAATTTCAGTGCAGACCTAAGGGGAGCTTCACTCTCAAATCTGTTCCTGGGACGGCTCTATCAGAAGCTTTCTTTCACAGGCAGCAAGGAGTACATCACAGTATAGGAGAACCATGGGACACTGAGGAGACACCCACTCCTAAGTTTCTACATATCACATTCTCCCTGGCAAAACCTTGTGACTACTCAATAACAGTATCAAGTCATCACTATAACTTTTGTGATAATACTAATCTTGAATGAAATTTGTAAGTTAAAGAGAAGCCAGCTAGCTGTTTATTCAGGTAATAACCACAAAATGTATTGTGAATTATGATACTTAGGGCTAGGAAAACAAAATGTTCCAAAGTCTATAGTAGCTATTATAATGCTCATATTGTTTGACAAGGGCTACCATTGCTTCTTAGAGAAGTTCTCCATTATATGCACACAAAAAAATGAAAGATGAAAAAACAATTAAGGCAATTGTATCAAAAGTAAAGAATGAGAAACAAAATATCAATATATGAGTGGTAAGTTATAAAGTACTGTGTAAGAACTTAAAAATCAAAGGATGGTCTAGAAAAACTAGCTGAAAGATGTCCAAAACATTAACTGAAGAAAAACTATGAAGTAATTTAATGGGCTATTCACATACTCTGTTTTATGTCTGGTTCTTTTGGGTTGGGTTTTTTTTTTTTTTTTCTGTATTTTAGGAAAGGGTCTATAGGGTGCTCCAGGTCTCACTATTAGATTGTACTTGTAGTGATCCATCTGTTTACAGCCTCCCAAGAGCTGGACTTATAGCAGTGCACCATCACGCCCATCTCAGCATGCCCCAAGGGCAGGGCCAGCATTGCAGGCTCGGGCATCAAACCACAGGCCCGTGTGCCTGCCTATAGGCTCTTTCTTCTGCTGAGCTATTTCACCGGCCCTCTGTTTTATGTTAAAAACGAACCATAAGACAGAAAACAGATTAAGGTTTTCCAGAGCATGAAGGAAAGAAAATGATAGAAATGCCCTGGAGTTAGGTCATGATGATGGCCACCCAAATTCATGAGTATCCGAATTACCAAGTTGTACTCACAAAGGCTAAATTTTAAGGTAGGTGAAATATTTCTCAATGAAAACAAATGAATGAATCCTGAAATATGAGGCATACCTATAGAAGGTGATCAATGTGTCAGCAATTATACTTTCCCAAATTAGGTCCTCCCTGGGTTGAGACTCGGGAATCACCTTTGAGAAATAGTCATGGTATTAGTTCATAAAATAACAAAGAGACATGGGGACCTAAAAGAAAGTTCTGCAATCACCGCCTGGATCCAAGAAATACTAATTATTTTTATGTCATGTTCAAGCCTTTAGAGATGAATTCCCTTGCTAAAAGGGCCACAAAACCCTAATCCAATAAAATCAACCAGCACTCACATTTAATGTTGAAGCTATATAAGCTTTATTAATCTTTAGCTCACTTTCTTAAATAGGCTTCTGGTTGGTGAAATGAGAGATCTTAGTAAGTGAATGTGCTGTTTAGCCTTTTCAGGGGAAGGCCTGAGGGTTACAATAAAACTGATTTTTTTCATGAAAAGCAATTTTAAAAAATATGTATAAAAGAACAATAGCATGGGCAATAAAGCAAAAGGTAGATTTTATGTCTGAGGTGTTCATCACCAGGTTGAAAATATAGAGGCACAGACAGGGAGAGCCATCTGCATAGAAAGGTGAGTAGGGTGTGTGTGTTCTCTTGCTTTGCATTTGTGCCTAAATATCTTTAGATCAGCTGGCTGAGGATGTATGTAGTTGACACTCAATAATTTAGCAAGCACAGAGACAAATGTATAGATGATGAAACACAGACACTGTGCCATGCTTCCAGCCCTCACACAGATACTTGTGGAGCTGCTTCAGTACAGTTGCTCTCTAACTCTTGTTCACTGAGCTTCAAATGAATCAGGCTCCTCTGAGACACTGAATCGTGGTGTTTAACTGCTCTCTGTGGCTGAGACCCACAGAACTCCAACAGGATGAAGCAGAGCAGGTGCCTGCATGGGGCAAGAGTCACATCTACAGGTAAGTCCGGTTAAAGACATGCGGTGAGCTTCGTGTGTAGAGGGGTACAGCTTGGATGCTATGGAGGTCTTCAAACCAGACTTTCAGTAGAAAATGCTCTGACCTCAGACACCAAGGCCTTTTCTTTTAATAGGAATATTTCAAGAGCTTTTACCTTGTTGATAGCACCAAGAATCACACCCACGTGCGCACACACGCGCGCGTGTGTGTTTATGTGTGTGTGTGTGCATGTGTGTGTGTGTGTGTGTCTGTCTGTCTGTCTGTCTCATGGATGTGTGTTCCAAGTACATCATAAAATAAGAATCTGGCCCCTTCTGAGATATTCTAAATCTCACCTGAATGAAATAATGAACATTTAATAATAATGGGATAAATGACCATCAATTAATTTGCTTATTATAGATCAAAGTTATAGATTATACAAATAAAATTAGACTATCAAAATAATAATTTATTAGAGGAGCCTGAGTAACTTTACTATTTGTCTTCTGTTCTTTCACCTATATGCATTGCTGATCATGATAGGAAAAAAATTTTAGATTACTTCCACAATGAGATCTTCCATTATTTCTTCTAATTTGCTAGTTTTTAGATCATTCTTAAGATCTGAGGTTCTCCTTAGTTTGTAGAAAACTTTGTATGTAATTTGAACACCTTAATTTCAAAGTCTCTCCATCATATGAAACTTAAATAGTAAATTTTACTACAGACATAAAAAATATAATAGGAAAAATCAGTAACAGAGATAGGCCCATAAAAGTAAAAATGCTTTATTAAATGTACTGTCTTCATGATTTCATCAGCGATTGACAGTGCTGTTATCTGACCTCTCTCCTGAAGGGTGGGGCATGCACTTGCCCGAAACGTGGCAGTGTGAGTGTCACTTTCTGCCCTGCTGTGGGAGAGCTGCTCATAAAAGAACCCTCTGACTTGCTTCTGTAAGAATGGTTACAAGAACTTTATGTGATAAATGCACTGCCCTGTACCTAGAGGGGTGTTGACAAAGGGTCGCGAGTATGAGACAGACACCCCCAAAAACGATGTGAACAAGCAGGCTTGCTGACTCAAGCTGTTACCACCATTTCACACCATACCCTTAGATTGTTTCTCCACAATGACCCATTTCCTTCTCCATAATTCTCCTCCCTCCAGGACATGAAATCTCAATTTCTAAAGTTCCAGTTGCCATATAAGGCTTTATTTCAATAATTGGCTCTGCCTTCCTATATTATTCTCTCTCCTATGATCAGAGTGTCAGCCATGATCTTGTGACAGGAAAGGAAAAGATGTCACTTTTTCTTTCTTATTACTATTACAAGTAAATCTTTGTTGTAATCACCTTTATCAAGAAAATTAAGTCTTGGCCTGCCAGAGGGATCTTCTAGAATTTGAAAGTATTACTATGACCAAGTTACTTTACATACTATCCCTAATGTTCATTGCACTATCAGTTAAAAAATAACAAATCACAGTATAGACTTCACGAGATGCATAAAAGAACAGTGCCTTTAAGATACTGATTAAATTTAGAATGAGTAATTAGCTGTTTCCATTGTTACATGAATTAGAATTCACAAAAAAGAAAAGATAAAGATGAAAGGTTGAAAGATTTTTTAAAGTTATTTTGTTGATGTTCCCCTATGTTTTTTTAAAGCCCTGTCAAGTTCTCTTTTGTAATTTTCATAATGTAGAAGATTTCTTTCCACTCTGCATATTTTTAAGGACTGTATTTCTATTCTAATTTATTGCAGAGCTAATTGATTCAGGAAGGATGAAGCTATAACCTTACTCTAAAAGTGCATTTATGTAAGTGTGAGGGGGTGTGGGCGAGGTGGCATTGGAGCAATGTTGGTGATTCGTTTAGTAGCATTTGGTAGCACAATTAAAGAAAATAGGATTACCACAGACACAACAGTTACTTATAACATCACATTTCTTCCTAATGTGATTTTCCTTTTCATGTTTTAACCACAGACCCATGAGAATATTTAGCTAAATAGCGATAATTAAGCTATTACAGAATCAGAACTCCTTATTTTTTTGTTCATCATTTGAAAATAAACAATATTTCTGTGTGTGTAAAATGGAAAGCTTAGCTCTGTAAGTGAACCTTTCCAAAATAGAATTTTCAGAGTATTCAAGAGCCCTGGGATGCATTTTCCAAACTGCTTCACTGGATGAACTTGACCTTCCAGGCAAGATTCTTATATTTGCTCCTGTAGAGAGATGGCATATGAGCATTTTTCTTGCTGTTTCCTTTATATAACATCTGAGCGACCCTGAGGCAATGCAGTTTATTCTCCTTTCCCTTTAGACAAACTCCTTTTTCTGTTTCTTTTTAAGTAACAATGTAAAGGTCAGGTTATCATTTCACAAAATGCTTCTTTCTACCTTCTCTCACCATAATATGCATTCCTTAATTATTACATAACTCACTTAAATGGAAGCGTTCTGGAAGGGAATTCAATGAAACAGCTCCTCAAGTAACTAATTTAAAAAAAAAAAAAACAGGGGAATTTTAATTACAATGCCTGTGTTATTTAAAAGCAGAGTGAGACAATTTTCATCTGGAAACATCTATTGTAATGGGGAAGAAAAAATTATGCTTCTGAATAAATTCAAGTAAATGCAATTTGGTTGGTCTATTATTCTCCTGATTTTCAAAAAGCAGAAAAAAGAAAAAAAAAATAGAAAACTTGGTCTGAATCATAAAATCACCTACCAAGGGAAAAAAACCAGATTGTGTTCCTAGAAGATTATGTATAAGTTTATTTGAAACATTATACACCCAGTTTTTAAGAGTTATCATGTGTCATTATTGACTGTACAGCTTTACTACCACAATTTCTCATCTATATCACAGTGTTTCCCCCATAGAACTGATATGTTTAAAGGACTAAATATGTACTACAATCAGTCATTGTTTCCTTTATTAGCATTTTAGAGATTTAATTAATAAAAAGAGGTGACTGACTGATGAATGAATGGAAAAGTTATTCCATGGATAACCCTCGTCCTAGACTGAGAGATAAAGGGAGAAGAGAATGTTGCACACTCGGACCTGGATAGTCTGAGTTCCAGCCTCTGCCCATAGAAAGGCAATTACTTTCTCTTACTCTCATCATTATCAGCTTCTCTATCTTTCACTTGCTGTTTTGAGTAGCATAAGCCAATTCATATCGTTGTATTTTTCCATAGAAAGATAAAAGGCAGTTCAATGGTTTTAATACTAAGAGCCAAATGTTCAACAATTAACAAAAGACAAATACATCTGGAAAAATCCACGGCAACTCTAGTGTTCTATAAAATAGCTTGCATTTAAGTGTCACTCTACTTAAAGCCCAGTCTCAGCCCAGATCCAAGAGTGTGACTAAAAGCAGAATTGCAATTTCCAGACTTACTCCTCATAGCCTTCATGGAAAGGGTGTAAGCAAGCAGCTAGCTGTATGGGGTAGGGAATATGTGAATGGGTGGACATGTGGTCACACATGTCTAAGCAGGCACTTTAATTTGCCGAGATATTTGGTCAGTCCTCTTCACTTAGGGCCAGGGAGATAACTCAGTAGAATAAGCACTTGCCTGATAAGTGCAAGGGCCTGAGCTCAATCCCTGGTTCTGAAAAAAAAAAAAAAAAAAAAAAAAAATGATGGCAAAGCTTGTTCTTTATGGAACTCCTGGTATGTCTGACTAATACAAATTTTATTAACTGCCTTGACATAATTGTGGATCAACTGGTCAGGAATACTTTTCTAATACAGAAGAATTTTACGACCGCTTGACAAAAACTGTATGGATTCAATTTTTTGAAAACTAAATTTAGGCTTGCCAGTTTGCATTTATATAGATTACAAAGATCCTGACCCAAGATTACAATATTCATGGCTCACATATTGTAGCTCATGTAGCTCTTGAACACAAAATGCTTTGTACAATCACATGGGAAGGTTGAAAGTTGTCATGTCTGAATAATGATTATAATAACACAATACCCATTATTAAGTCTATTTAAGCTGCTTTCTTTATTATACACAAATCTGCTCAGCCCTCGAGTTTTACATCCTAAATATTATTTAAAAATCACCATGCCCTTCAGAAGTGCATTTATGTTATTATTTTGTCTGTTGAAGATAAGAAAATTGAAAATTTCCAATAGTTGCCAGCATCTGTAGTAAGGGACATATGCTTGCCCAGGGCAAGTTCATTGAAGAATTTTTTTTGTTTGTTTGTTTGTTTTTTAGCAGAATATATTTATTGAGGGAAAGAAATTGCCTGTTTAAGAGAAGGACAGGAGGGGGAGCCCAAGTGGGTAGTCCCCTGGAAAAGCTTTTTTTTTTTTTTTTTTTTTTTTTTTTTAATGGAACTGGGGATTGAACTCAGGCCCTTATGTTTGCCAGGGAAGTGCTTATTTCACGGAACCAACTCCCTGGGTTGTAACGATTATGGAAGAATGCGGAACTAGTACATATCTTTTCTTTTACAGCCATATGAATATCCTAACAGGGTCTATTTAGCAATTCCAGAGTCCTTATAAATTGATTTGTAGGAAATTCAGATACAAAGAAAATTATTCCTACTCAGTCCATTAAGAGTATCTATATATGCACAAATGCAGGGCAGTGTAACTAAGCAAAAAAGTCCAGAATAGTTGAAGCAGAGGAGAGAGAAGAAAAGAAAGGAAGAATGAAATGGACAGAAAGCTCTACATATAGTCCAAAGCCCCTGCCTTCATTGGCAAGATAAATGCCTACTACTAAACATGGCATATGCTGTATCAGGTAAAGATTAGCTACAGTAGTAATGCTACAGGCTTCTGAGTTAGAAATATTACAGGCAGTCAAATAGAGCTAGGCCCTCAAAGGACCCAGTATGGAAGACTGATACCTTGCAATTGTGGGAGAGACAGACACAACTACTGAGGGCCAGATCTCAAGACAAAAGATTGAACAAATGCAGCCACATGCATTGCGAGAGGTGGGCATCTGGTATTAATATTCTACATAGCTCTCTATCACCTTGAGGAAGCCAGGAAGAGTCACTAACCCATCCCCCTACAGGAAGAGCTCATGTTCTATATTCATGTCTGTGTACTACAAGATTCACTTCACCACTTATTCTTTTTTTTTTTTTTTGTCTTTTTGAGACAGGGTCTCACTATGCCATTCAGGCTGGCCTTAAATTCATTTTGTAGCTCAGGCTGGTCTCGAACTCACAACAATCCTCCTGCCTCAACCTCCTGAGTTCTGGGATTATAAGCATGCACCACCATGCCTGGCTTCACCACTTAATCTTGATTCAGTCCATTTTACCTGAGCAATTAATCTTATCAGAATACCATAGTTTCACCCACCTTATATGTGAGTTCCCATGTTTTCCACCTTAGACCCATCTCACCTATGATTTTGCTCTATAAAAATCTCTAGAAAAGGCACATTCCTTGGCAAACCACTCAGGTCCTCTTTTTCCCTCTCTTGGAAAGAAGAGCATGTTGTTCCTCCAAATATATTCTGTTCTTAGCCCTCATTGTTCCTACAATTCAATTTTCAGGTTTATAGAACACAAGCTCATGGCAATATCTTTCAAGTTGGGAGTTTAATTCCTCTACATCAGTAGGAACAGCTTTAGAGAAAGCCACTTCTGCCTTTCTACTCCCCCTTAGTCTCATGCTTACACAGAGGTACACCAGACAGAGAAATAACAGAAATTTATATTTGAGCTAATTGCATAAACATGAAATCCTCACTCTCTAATGAGCGCTGGTTAAGTTACTTTTCAAAAGGAGAATTTGATAGTGTGGATATTGTTTATTATTTGAAATGAAAATCACCAAAGATACCCACAGTCACTAGGCTGTTACACTGTGACTTTGAACACGATATTGGATTGCAGCCTTCTGTTGATCTTTCCTACTTCTTTCCTCTCTAGCCAAGTGTGTACTCAGCTTGCAAAGAGCACTTGAGAGGTACCTGGAAAATAGGAAGAATGGTGCATGGCAAGACCGTCTCATGAAACGTTCTGACAGATTTCATTTGGCACATTTTGTTTTGTCAAAAGACTGTTTAGAAAGGCCAAAAAAATGGAAAGGGTGAATTTTATTTAATGGATTTTCACTATACCTGAGGTACAGAAGAGATTTTTTTTCCACCAAAGCAAAACCCATTGGTACCTTTTAGTGGTGACTGGTTTATTGACTGCTAATGCTTTAAAAATGAGATTAAATCAAGTCCTTGGTCTTTATTACAAGGAAGATATATGCCCCTTGTGAATTCTAGTGGTTTGGCAATCTTAACCTCAGCAGACATAACATTGATGTATTCTGTGTTGCCAAACAGCATGGTGAGTGTTTAAAATGCTACGAGCAGCCTTATTGCCTTGAAATGATACCATCTAATATTAGATTGCCACTCAATGACTGAATCTGTGAGCCTATCCTTGTACAGAATACTAAAATCAAAGCCACTTTATTTTAATATCTTACAGGGAAAGAATTCTTCATTTCACCATTGAAAAGAAACATGTAAAAGGGAAGCTAGATGCAAGAAAGCCGAAACTGGCAAATCCTGTTATTTTCACTAGCAGGGCCCTTGCTGCTGCCTTTTGGAATAGGGTGTCATAGGGCCAGCTTGACCCCTTCAAGTCCACAGAGCATCTCTGACAGTACAGAAAACTGATAGGTGGGTTTCTTAAGATCCAGAAACTCACAAGTGAGTTCGTTGCCCTTCACCTGGAACATCTTAGCACTGCAGCTTTTATCTACTCCTTTGTGCTTTTCGCTTGCACCTCTTAATCAATCATAATTATCATTACCTTTCATTACTCACTATGCATCATGATCATCAATCAAATTTCAGAGACACATCACTCACAGGTTCCAGGTGGCTTAAACCTTGGTTTCCGGGATCACGGTCACCTCCCTATTTCCTCAGTCTGTCCTTGCCAAAGCAGCCAGGGTAAACTCTAGGCAGGGTGACCTAAAATCCTAAGTTCACCTGGTACTAGAACAAAGGACTTTGAAATACTAAGCCCAGGTCAGTCAGGATGAATCAGAATGGTTGTCTACTCTACCTGCAGGCGAAGGATCCTCCAGAACATGTTTAATGACTTCACTGTGGTTTATCCGGTATAAAAAAGTCATGACAAAGATCTGTAGACCATCTGGCCTACAAACAATGAAAACTAGTTTTCATAGAGGTTGGAAGTCTGTGAGATCAAAGTGCTAGTGTAACTTCTTTCTGGTGGGAGTTCTCTTATGCACTGTAGGCTCTAAGGTCTAATATGTCCTCATATACAAAAAAAAAAAAAAAAAAAAAAAAAAAAAAAAAAAAAAAAAGAGTGAGTTCTCTCAGCTTATAAGGTCCCTAAGGATCTTCTGCCCTAATTATGTTCAAAGGCTTCAGGTCCTATGATTATTACATCAGAAGTTCAGACTTTAGCATAAGGATTCTGAGAGGGAAAATAGACTATAAGAGAGAGTCTCATGGGCAAAAGGAGCCTTTCAAAGGCAGTATGAGGCTGATTTTGGGAACTGATGGCATTTCTGTGAGACTTTTATTTCTAGCATTACTAACAAAATCATCTCTTCCAGATTTCAACTTAATCAAACCATGACTAGAAGTGAAGAGGTGTGGGGAGTTGTGGCTCCTGTTGTTTTAGTTATGTGATGGCTTAGATTGGGTCCAGGTTGGATGCATTTGTCTTAGTTAATGTTCCATACCTAAATTTTAGTGTAACTTACTCTAGGCTTTAGTCAATTAATTATAGAAACAAATAAAAGCAAGATTCAGATTCTACTGCCTGCACTTATAACAGAATAGCAGCCATAAGAAACAATACTATCTGCCATCTAAGCAGATTATTGGGGCAGAAATAGCAACACCATGGATTCCAGAAAAAGTAATACACTTGTGTCAGAGTCTACCTACCATCAGCGTTTAGAAAAATTAAAAAAAAAAAAATCAACCTATTGTTCAGCTGTTGAGTCAGTCTGTTACCAAGCATTGAGATTTTTGGAAGGACAAGTACAAAATTTTACTGATCACTTGAGAGCAACATATAGTAGGAAACAGCATTATAGCTAAAATAAAATGTACTGTTCTATGGGGAAAAGATCACGAAGGTTCAAAATCACTGAAGCTATAAAAAGAAGTAATA
Source organism: Ctenomys sociabilis (assembly GCA_004027165.1). NCBI lineage: Eukaryota > Metazoa > Chordata > Mammalia > Rodentia > Ctenomyidae > Ctenomys > Ctenomys sociabilis. The sequence continues at coordinate 16,096 of PVKA01007959.1, forward strand.
TTTTAATTAAAATTTTAAATTTTTGCAGTTACTGGGGATTGAACTCAGGACCCTGTACTTGCCAAGAAAGCACTTATTCTACTGAGCTACCACCCCAGCCTTTAGAATTTAAAAGTTATTAATTTTCATTTAATTAGAAGTTCTCCCATACATACAACAAAGAATTAACTTGAACAAGCTTGTTTAAAAATATCTGTCAATGCTAATTATTGAAATTTTCCTCCTGTTTTCCAAACTGATTTAAAGAGAAAAGTCAGTTGATATCATAAAAATAAATTTTTAAAAATATTTATCTTTAAAAAAATATACATTTCTGGTAGGAAAGTAAATCAGTAAATATGGAAAACATTAAGAAGATACCTCTAAACATTAAAATCAGATTAACTGTAGCAATTCCATATTGGGTATATGTATCCAAGAAAAGTAAAATAAATATGTCATAGAAATATCTATATTCTCAGTATACATCATGAGGCCATAATATTAAGCTGAGCTGTAAATGGCTATGGTCGACAATTTCTTTGAATAACTCACTATGGTTATAGAATGCTGGACTGTGTTGGATTGTGGTGTCGAGTTCAAGCACCTAAGTTAGTTGAATGTCAATGGAGTACCCACTTTTGACAGGTGTAGACAAAGGAAGGGGTGTAGAAAGAAAAAATCATGATGTGAGTGTATAGACAGTACAGTTGGGATAGATAACGCTGTGCTTCTACATAATCCTATGAGAGGCAAGATCTGCACTATTGGTGGTTGGACAGGATATTATGTCGGCTTCTAGTACTACGGTCATCCACTAGGAAAATAATTATTGAATTTTTAATATAATTCAGGTATAAAAAAGTAAGATAAGTAAGCAGCTACACTCTTAATTCACTGAAAGAGATATCTGCTAAAATAATATCTGTAAATATAATATCATGTATGCACCTTGTACAGTACCAAAACGTTATGAAAACAGTTTGCAATGTATTAATTTATCGAATCTGTCTTGTTAAGGTGTCTTGAAACTGTCTGATTGACATTTGTATTTCAATAAAATAAAAAATAAATAAATAAAATATTCTCATGTTCATTGTGGCATTATTCACAATGTTCTATTTATAAAATCAAACTAAGAGTCAAATTAAACCCTAGAAAACAAGGAAATGCTGCCATATCTGAGAACATGGATGAATCAGGAGAATGCTATGCTAAGTGAAGCAAGTCAAGCACACACACACACACACACACACACAATACTGCATAAATTCACTTGAGTTGGTACCTAAGAAGTTAAGTTCGTGGAAGAAAGAACAGAATGGCAATCATGAGAAGCAGTCACCAAAGAACCACTGGACTGGAGGATGGGAGCTATTTGACAAAGGGTTCATTGTTTCAGTTAGATGGGAGGTGTGCATTTTGAAGAAATAGCACAAAGCATTGTGACAACAGTAAAGAAATATGGGTGTTTCATCGTCAGTGGAAGGATAATTTGTAGAATTTTCATCAAAAAAATTAAGGATGTAAGGTGATGGATATGCTAATAAGCTTGATAGAATCATTCTACAATATACATACATCGAACATCACATACTAGCACATAAAATAGATTTTTCAATTAAAACATTAAAATGCACATTGTTTCCATAAATATTATTTTATTCTCCCCCGTAAAGAAACAAGAAGGAAGAATAGGAGGAAGAGGAACAGTAGGAGGAGGAAGAGGAGGAGGAGGAGGAGCAGGAGGAGGAGGAGAAGGAGGAAGAGGAGGAGGAGGAAAGGGAGGAGGAGGAGGAAAAGGAGGAGGAGGATCAGGAGGAAAGGGAGGAGGAGGAGAAGGAGGAAGAGGAGGAGGAGGAGCAGGAGGAGAAGGAGGAAGAGGAGGAGGAGGAAAGGGAGGAGGAGGAGCAGGAGGAGGAGGTGAACAGACCCTCATACCTGCTACCGCGACTTTTGCTGTCCGGCTGATGATTGCCCCTGCCTCTCCCAAAGACGCCTCACACTGGTAAGCCCCCTCATCTGGCTTGTGGTGTCTGGAATGTAGTATGTTTTGTATCAATAGGGACCCGTTGGGAAGCTGCTGCTTCCTGTCATCCATCCCCAAGGCTAGGTAGATTCCATCTTTCTTCCACTTGATTACTGGCACTCCTCGGTCGGACTCTGCAGAGCAGTTCAGAAGTACGTTTCCTCCCCGCATTGTGACCGCATCGGAGGGTTCTGACAGGAAGTGCAGGGATGCGAAAGCTTTAATTTGGAAACCTGGAAGAGACGAGCAAACGGAAATACGTTGTGCACTATGGAAATCTCAGAGACAAATTCTCTGTCTTTTTCTTTGCAAAACTTTTCAAAAAGGTTAGAATGTTTAGAAAATTGTCCAGGAGTAAACATTAAAACACAGATATTGTGTTAGAAGTATCTATTTGAGTTTTCCATGATTGGTGAAAAAAACTGTCACCAAAATCACACTAGGGGAGGTAGCTCAGTAGAATAAGCTCAAATTCCTGAGTTCAATCCCCCATCCCTCCAAAACAAACAAACAAACAAAGGGCACTATGGGAAATTAAGAAATCACAAATTACAAATATGTCTATCATCATATATCTGACATATGTATAGCTTAGAAATAATGAACATTTTCTAAACTACATCAGATATGTTAATGCAACAATATTCAGTAGCATGCTAGCTAGAATTTAAGGGATTCTTTTTAAATTTTCATTCTTTCTATGGCACTATAAATTAAAAATTTATTCAGACCTGGTGCATTATAAAGAGTAAATATCAACAACATGGATAAAATTATTTAGAGCAAAGCTCAGATGGGTTTTTAAAATAAATAAATCCCATCTGCATGAGTATGTCAATAAAGCCACTACTTAAAATCCCTGAAATGTTTTAATTTCCATCTAAATGTTTCTCATGGGCTTATATATCTGAAAGAATATTATAGTTGGATTGTTGCTTGTTCTCGTAAACATAAATGAATATAAGCAATCAACAGGAAAAATAAAAAGTCATTCAAGAATCTCGAAGGATGGAACAATATAACTAAAGCATGTACCTTGAAAATCTGGCAATTTGTCAAGCTTTGCCGGAACATTTGATCGTTAAAGACCTTGAAAAGGTTCCTGGAGGTCACTGGGCTGAACCTGGGTCCAAGGTGTGTACTAACTAAATCATTCAAATTCAAATCCTTTCACTTTCATTTTGAACATACTCTGAGGCTAAAGATTCTGCAATGCCCCCTTAGAATCCTGTTTTCAATATTTGATCATTCTTAGAGTCTAACTGAATTTCCCTATCAGTGCTTAATTCCATTTTCTTCTAAAGTACCATGGGTAAAAATGTATGGGCCATGAACATTTTCTTGAACTGTTCCTTTTTTTCTTTTGAGGCACCCTTCATTAAAAATACCCCAAAATTATGTTCTAGCTTTCATTTTTCTCAGCATAAAGACCTCAGTTTCATTAGCATCCTAATTTATCTGTATCTTTAAATTCAATATCCAGTTAGGGAACATCTGGTAGTAAAATACATGGAGGGCTTCATAAACTAATCCCTGCTCCAAGCTCAGTCGTGTAGGTTGGGCTGTCCATACCAATCCCATGTCTCCAAGCTAGCAATCACCTGACTAGAGATACACTAAGGATGAGCAATCAGAAAGAAGCTCTAATGTCAAGATACTTCCCTAGAATAATGCCTGCAATTTCTATGCAAGTAGCATTAATAAGGTATGAATAAATTTAGAATTCAAGATTAGGCAACTATATTAAAAAACATTTATTACTTTTGTGCTCTTCCTTGCGCCTATACTTGAAAAATAACCTCATGTTGAACATCTTATTTATATCACAGAATATATAATACATTCAATGCAGCTGTTTATGACAGCATGTTAGTGAACATATCTGCCTATTATCACAAATAAATAATCTTTTTACTCTGACACAGGGAGATTATGACTGTTTTCAGTGTTATGAGTACATGGTTTAGAAAAATTTAATAAAGATTAACTTTTCAGAAAAAATTACCCTTGCAGTTCACTGGTAACTTGAGGTTTTTTTCTTTTCTTTTTCTTTTTTTTTTTTTTTTTTTTTTTTTTTTTTTTTTTTTTTTTTTTTTTTTTTTTTTTTTTTTTTTTTTTTTTTTTTTTTTTTTTTTTTTTTTTTTTTTTTTTTTTTTTTTTTTTTTTTTTTTTTTTGTACCATTGTAATTTCATTTTAAATAGCTATCACTGGAATAAAAGCACCACTTAGCTAGCATTAATTTGTAGTACTTATTTTCAAATATCCCTTTTAAGAATTTTAGCCCATGTTACCAGAAGCTGCCTGATTCTCTTGTGAAGCAATTGACACATTATATTTAGGAAATGTTCGGCTAAGACATTAATTATAACAACTTTAGTTCAGAGTACTGATTTCTCCTTTTATTTTATACTACTAATTCTGAGAGAGTTCTGCCTACAGAGTTCACCATATCTTAATATGATACCATTTTATCAAATTATTTCACCCAAGACTCAATCTGGAATCAACTACACTAAGTTAAGGAAGGGAGGAAGATGAAATGGAAAGGTGATAATACTGAGGATGATGAAGAAGCAGCAGAGCTAACTTTGTAGTCTGGAGATCACACAGCTATGCTTGGAATTGGGATCTTCATAGTTCTGTAAAATTTCTGGGAACTTGAAAGAAGCCATTGGAAACACACAGAAAATGTATTTGAGATTCAAAATCAACCTGCCTACTTTACAATGCTACCCAGGATGTTACGTTACAAAACATGATGGGGCCTTCACCTAGGAGACAGTGTAGTGGAGAAGTTTCTTGACTTGTTCTGCTTTTATTTTTAAATGTGCCTACTGATAATTTTCTTGACCCTTCAAATATATCTTTCAACCTTGCTTCATAAAAGACATGATCCTCCTGGCTCTGATATGGAATTACTTAAGATAATGATATTTTGAGATAATTATATTTGAAAGTACCAAAATTATATCTATTAAGAAACTTGTGTAAATGACACTGACACCAGATTTCCCTTTAAAGATGACTGAATCATTAGGCCTCTCTTTTCCCAAGTGTTTTTTTGTTTGTTTGTTTGTTTTTTCATGCATTTGGTACAGGGCCTACAGAGTCTATAGGGTCTCATTACGGAAATCGGACTTGTAGTGATTCTCTTGTTTTTAGCCTCCCAAGTGCTGGGATTACAGGGACAAGCCAGCATGGAGGGGGCGGGGCCAGCACAGCACACGTGGAATCAGGATCGAACCCCAGCTGCTGAGCTCTGCCTAAGCAGGCACTTTAATCTGCTGAGCTATCTGGCCATGTGTTTGGGAAATTTTTTCTCTTTGGCTGGAGTATAGACAAAACATATATATACTTAACTAATGGCTGGCCTTCCTAATCCACATTGTTTTGAGAAAAATAATGCATTTGCAGAAGTTCATTAGAGGAGTCCCTTCTCTTCTTCATTCCCTACTTTCTGCTTTACTTCTTCCCTGTTCCTTCCCCATAATTCTTTTTACTTTGTGAAAGTGTAGTGAGTAAATATAATAAAACTCTCCATGTTTTCTTAAAGGGCAGTATAAAAGGTTTATTTATGAGGGATTAAGTAAAGGAGAAATATCACTGCTTCTTTTCATTTCATCAGACACAAATAAGTAACAGAGACAATACTACAGAAGATATCTCAAGATTATACCAAGTATTATGTTAGCTGTTCTCTTATGACTAAGATTAACAAGTCAGAGGACCAGTTATTTTGACTTTTCAGCCCATAGTTGCTGGTTATACGGCAGGAAGGACCTGGATGAGGGCCCTATGTGTGGAGCAAAGCTGCTCATAGCATGGACACAGGAAGTGGAGATTGAGGAGAAAAGCTGGGAGGGAGACCAAGCCTTCCAGGCTGTGCTCTCAGTGATTCACCTCTTCCAATGAAGCCCCTCTTCTAACAGAGCCCTTGGCTATGGTTTCTACAGTGGCTTAACCCATGGATGAGTACACAGCCCTCCTAATGCAACCACCTTCCAATAGCTCCACCTCTGAAGACCTAAGGTGTCTGGGGAATACCCCAGCCCTAAATTATAACAAATATCTAGGCACAGAAGAGATTGTTAAGGTATTTTAGAAACATTTCCTGGTGATCAAGGAGGAAAAATGTTTCTGCAAGCTTAAGTCCCTTTGCGCTTGCTCTTCTTATCATTTTCTTGTTCACTTCAAAGCCCAGTCAGTCACAGGGGCAGTCTAACCTAGAATGGGGATTTCAAGGTATGACATATTATCTACAATATCAAACATTGTTGAGAGTGAAGAATAGGTCCCCTTGGAGTCAGAAATCCTTTTCTGAGACCCAAATGTAAAAGCTTCTGGTTAAGGCAATAAAAGCTAAAAATGAAATTTATGAAAAGTAGCATGGAAGTGAAAAGACACTCCTAGAAGATTTTGAGATTAGAAAATGTCATACCAATCCCCATAGAACTTGAATAATTTTATCTTTTTTAAATTATACCAACTTTCACTTAGGGAAGCTTGGAGTTCCCTAAGCAGTAAGCAATGCCACCATCCTCTTTTCTCAGTAATGTATGCCACCACATCTGTTTCTTTTTGTGTTAAGACAAATAACGAGATCTCTATTGAAAGAAACTTAAATGATTCTGTGGATGATGGAATCTACTTTTAAATCATCAAATATCAGTCTGTGTACCGTTGTAACTCTCATCTTCAGGCCTGACAGAACTCTTATAATACTTGGGAGGTGATGCAATGGAGCACGCTGATTTTAAAAAAAATCAAAACAAAGTAATAAATTAACAGAACACCTAACCACATATGAATGTCACTGAGTTTGGAATGAGATTATATTCTGAAATAGTACGTCTGAAAGCATCTGTACATCCCTAGGTTAGCAATAGCACCACCGCCTGGAAGTGGTGAGAAATGCACCACCTGAGTCAGAAATGCACAGCCCTAGGCCCTGCCTTCTACCTGCCCAAGCAACAACACATAGAGAAATGCCAAGAATATATACAACAAGATGCCTTCTGGAAAATCTTAGGTTAGAGTACTCAAGATTAAAAACTCTGATCCAAAACATCTACTGTCTTGGACTAGAACATGGAAATTCCTGTATTCCTTAGACAATATTGTATGTATTTGAAAGAATTGTATAATTTGACTCAATGATTTTTCTATGTAAGAAGCTGAAGAAGTTATAGAGATAATCTAGCGAGTAACTATATACACCTCCTTCAACACCTACTTTATTGGTACTTACTGTATGCTTTTTGTTGAAAGACTAAAGAAAAGTAGGGAAGAGACAAAGAAGGCTATTGTTTACAATATCCAGTATTTCCTTTATTAGAACCATTTCCTTTATTATTTAGGGCCCAAATGGGCCTGTTCTATTAAGCAATTTAAAACTTCAAATGTCAGATAGACATTTAGAATTCTCTTTAAGATATTCATAAAATGAGATAAAAAGAGTTATAATTTTTCTTCTGAACAATTAAAACAGTGACAATCCTCTCAGGTTTTTCGTTTGCTTGTTAAAGTAGCATTCTTTTTTATGTATTTAGTATAGGGTCTACAGGACCTCACTGTGTAGATCCGACTCAGAGTGATTCTCCTGTTTTCAGCCTTCCAAGGCCTGGGATCACAAGCACATGCTACCACTGCCAGTCTCAATCACTGTCTCAGTGCACCCCAGGGGCGGGGCTGGCACGGCACACTTGGGATCAAACCCTGGCCACTGCACTCTGCCTAAGCAGGTGCTTTAGTCTGCTGAGCTATCTGTCTGGTCCTGTTAAAGTAGCATTCTTTATCACAGTCCTTTTTAAATTTTAGGACTACAGGATAATTGTAGCCTTTCAGAATATGGGAATTCAGGAATTCTAGTTACCTGGCAGTTCATCACAAAATGGACAAAACCAGGCCAGGTGTGGTGGTATATACTTACAGTCCCAGCAACCTAGGCTGAGACAGAAGGGTAGCAAGTGCCAGAAGCCTGGAAACCTGGCTATCTTAGAAACTTAGGAAAATCCTGTCTCCAAACAAAAGGGAGAGGGGCAGAAAGAATAGAAAGACCCTAGTTTCAATCCCCAATATCATCAAAGGGCAAACAAGTAGGCAGTCAACTGCACTTACTCTTCTGTACGATGAGTACATTCTTTTGGACCCCACATTAATATAAAACTTAACTTTAGCTAGCCCAGCATAAAAACATATGAATATCAATGAAGTCTTTGTGAAGCTGAAACCAGATAAGACCTATGTGATAGTTTCTTGAGTCAATCTGAGTGACAAACTGAATTAGATTACCATAGCTCTGGGTGTGACTGAAGGAATTTACTGATGACAAGAGACCCATCCTGGGCGTGACACCAAACAATAGGTTTCCTGCCTGACTGGAATTAAAGGATGAAGAAAGGCTTGTTTCCATTGTCTTCCAAGGATCTGCATTCTCCAACTTCATCTTTGAACACTTTCTCCTGGCTTCCAGTGCAGACTCTATAGCTGTCCAGCCCTGCGCCTTCAGCTTTCCATCACATAGTCTTTGGCTTCTAATGTGGATTTACAGAGACACTACACAGAGCTCCAGACCTTTGACTGGATCCTTCTAATCTCCTGCAGGCAAGCAACTCTCTTGCACTCTTCCACACCCAAAGCTACAGACAGCCATTGAGGGGCTACCTTATAAGTGTTGTTATATTTATATAGCTTGCATTAAATCTGTGAGTGCTGACTTTTACAGCCTGAGACAACAAGACATAAATTTCTAAAGTAAGAAAGTGCTTACTTTTTGTTTTGTTTTGTTCTGTTTTCCTTCAAGAAAATCCTGCAGAATTATTCACTCAAGAATATTTTGGAAATAACTTTAAGAATGGACATAAGAATGAACCAATTCATCTAGCCAATGACCCACTGATGTATCAAGTTCAGAATGCCCCACACAGAATATAATATTACTCAAAGAAATAGGTAACATGAAGAGGCATGATGACTTCTATGTTTATGCAAAAGATCCCTAAAACAACCCCGTTCTCACTGTCCCATAAAATAGAGGCTTCTCCTCTACACGTCCTATAAATTCCTTTACTACCAGTCAAGCTAGAGATAGGTTTGAAGTTCTTCTCCTGTGCTTCTTCATGCAATAACCCTCTTACGCTTTGCAAAAACCAGTGCTATAGTATTGACTTGTATGCATATCAGGCTCCAAGCCTTTGCTCAGTGTTACAGTGTTATTGCTTTCAAAATATTTTTATAAGAAACAATGTAAATGTAATTTTCAGAAGATGGGAAGACTGTAGGAGCTGGTCACGATAGAATACACTTGCCATTGTAGCCATCTTGAAGACTGAGGCAGCAGGACAGCAAGCCGGAGGCCAACCCGGGCAAGTTAGTAAGATCTTGTCTGAAACTTGAAAGTAAACTAAAACAAACAAACAAAAAGACCATCTCATTACTCTCTGGGTTTAATCCTCTGTAACAGGATAAAAAGTTGTGTTTATTACTAACAAATATAAATTAGAAAAAACTAAATTTTCTAGACTATGAAGAAAAACTTAGCAGGTGCATTTTACCATGGTCATTTATTAAGGGTCATTAAAATGTCGAAAAACCAGGGATAAAAATGAAAAGTTTAAAGAAGCAGTCAAAATTCTTCCCTCATTAGAGTTGTCAGATTTAGTTTGCAAAACATAAGGACACAAATTATATTTGAATTTCATATAAAAAACAAATGTCATAGAATAAACATGTTGTCAACCCTTATACTTTATAAATATTGCATAGGATATATACTAAAATATTCATATTCATGCAAAACTTAATTTTGTCTATTTTAGTTTTTTAAGGATTGAACCTAAGGTCTCTTGCACACTAGTCAAGGGCTCTACCACTGATCCTAAAATGTTAAAACTCAAATTTAACTGGCATCCTGTATATTATTTTGCCAGGGTATCTCCCATCAAATTATTTCCTGAGGCACAGCAAAAATAAGCAAATAATATCTACACACATATTACTGGCCACAGCTGTCACAGGAGTACAGAGAAAGGCCAGCTCTTGGAAAGCTACCAAGATTAGGTCAGGAAATGCGATTTCATTCTCTGGACTTTTGTTGACCCAGCCCAGCACCACCAAATATCCACGCAGAAAGGTTGTTAACCTGATTTCCTCTTCACATGATGATTCTTCTTCTGCTCTTCTCTTTACAAGACAGGGGACCAAAGTCAGAAATATAAACTCAAGAAGTGAAGATCAAGGAGCAAGTGCCCCAACATATAGCTCTTACGGAGCCCACACAGAGGCTCCGCATCAGAGATTCACAGCACACTGCATCCTCAGCAAGGCAGATGCTTTGTGTAGATCTGAGGATTTTACAGGACAAAAGCGTGCCCTGGGCAACTGTCAGAGTGTACTCTGGTTAAATCCAATGGCAAAGGCAATGATAAGGGCTAAATTGGAGTAGGGGGAAATAACTTCACCCCCTTTCTGCTTGAAGGCATTACATCTCTAAGCCACAGCTTGATTTGGCTGTGCGATACTGGGCAAATGGTAATGGGATTCTTTTTATTTCACCTCAGCAAGTAACATAGTCTGATATCTATGTTATCATTTCCCAGGCCTCATGCAAAATTAAAAGAGAAATTGATATGCTGCTTAATCTGCCCTGGGTTTGAGCCTTTCCCCCTCCATTTGGTAAGATGTAACCTAGCCTTCCCTTCCTTTGTGTTAGTCTTCTCTAAGTAAGAGGAGGGGTGGCATTTGGCGAATGTGGAAATGTAAACCAGAACATGGAGAGAGGTTCTTGGGAGTTCAATCCAAAAGTTTGAGCCAGAGGGTACAAATCATGTGGAAGATCTCCACCTGAATGGCGGACAAGTGGACCAATACACAATATGTCAGTAACAGCAAAGGAACCAAGCATGTCTTGCTTAGTTTAGAACCTTACTTATAATCAAGTTATCCATATTTACTCTGCTGGAATAAGAAAATGCAGTTATAAAACCAAATATACTATATTTTAACATATCCAGTGGTTAACGCTGTTAAAGTTTGTGTGTGATTCCTTCCAAGAAAATATTAATTTTTTCCTTGATAGGAATTTGCTTTATTAATCACAAAGTGGGGATCTTATTTTGTATGGAAATCTCAATCACATTATCATGAAGATTCTTTTATACCCATTTGTAACTTCGTTTATACCTGATTTGTGCTATGCGCCATAGCGTCTACTCTTTCTCTGAGTGTAGTGGCACATTTTGTCACTAAATGTCTAAATTTTAAAATTATGTGTTAAAGACCAATGCAAAAATATTGCATTGATACAATACCACTGGATCATTCTCTCCCCCCCCCACTCCCGCTAGGAATCCAGTTCAGGACCTTGTGCTTGCCAGGCAGGTGCTGTGCCACTAAGTTATACCCCTAGCCCTTACATAGTTTAAAATAATGTTTTAATTATTGTAAGAAACATCTTAAAAATCCAGGTGTGGTTGAACACACCTGCAATTCCAGCACTGGGAAGGCTGACACAGGAGGACTATTGTGAGTTTGTTGCCAGCCTGGGCTACAAAATTAGCTCAAAGCTAGCCTGAACTGCATAAGGAGGCCCTCTCTCAAATCAAAAGCTTTAGAAATAGTCTCATGCTATTCATTTATCCATCTCATCTTTATTGGTCATTTACTGAGAAAGATATTTTTAAGACTAGATATATAACAGTAAAACAAACAGCACAATAATCTCTAGTTTTCCAGACCTTGTATTCTAGTAGGAGAAAACAGTCAACATAGAATTAACTGAACAAATTATAAAATGACAGAAGAGTTCTATTATGGAAAATTAAGAGGGAAGGAAATAGACAGTTGAAGTGCATCTTTAAAGGTATCAGTGAGGAAAGCTTAAATTTGAACAAAGTTCTAAAAGTTGCAAAGAAAAGTATTGCAGTCTGCTTGGGGTGCCACAACAAAATACCACAGGTCAAGTGGCATCCAAGTTAAATTTCCCATGGTTTTAGAGCCTGGCAAATCCAGGAGCCACCAGATGCCCAGGCAGATTTCATTCTGAGGCACTATTAGTATTACTATTACTTTGATTGTCAGCCACTATCTTGCTACATAGAACTCATTTTGGGTGAGAAGATAAAAGGCTCTGGGGTCTTGTTCTTTTCATTTAAGAGGACTGACCCCACCATGAGGACTTCATCTCTACAGACGTGTCTCCCAAGGTCCTGTCACCCAGCGCCATTTCATTAGGTGTGTTAAGACTGTATATGAATCTTAGGGCAGCACAAACGTCTATAACAGATGATATCAAGAAGACAAGCAAAGGCCTGAGTTCAACCCCCAGTTCTGCAAAAAAAAGAAGAAGAAGGACAGGAAGAGGAAGAGGAAGAGGAAGAGGAAGCAGAAGAAGAAGAAGAAGAAGAAGAAGAAGAAGAAGAAGAAGAAGAAGAAGAAGAAGAAGAAGAAAGAAGAAGGTCTAACTTACATTCTAAAACAGAAGTGCAATAATTTTCAGTAGAAGCACAATTTGGCACCTAAAGGGGCACTTGGCAAGGTGTGGAGAGGTTTTTAGTTCTAACATCTGGGTGTAGTGCTGTTAGCATTCAGCAGGAATAGGCCAGAGACACCATAACACCCATCTCTAATGCCAGAACAGACTGTCCCAGAATTATTCAACTCAAAACGTTAATAGTATCAGCACTGAGAAATCCTATTTCTTAAAAAATCACATTGGTTACTGTATTAAGAGCAGTAGGAGAAGGAGAGATATTAGGAGAATTTCTGTAGTCCAGGAATGAAAGGATGGGATTTAGACAAAAGTATTGCAGTAGAAATGGACAGGATCAGGATTCATTTTAAAGGGAGAGTCAATAAGAACAGAGAAAGTTCTGTAATTGACAAGAACAAGAGAAAAACACTATCAATTCCAAAAGACAGTTCTCAGTCCAGGGAACCAAAAGACTTGACTTTTCGTCTGATTTGCTCCCACTAACCTTCCGAGGTGCCGTGTATTACTGGGAATCAATTTACTCATGAAGAAAATAGGGAGGTTGGACCAGCTAAACCTGATATCTCGACTCTGATATTATCAAGGTCTGTGAACTCACATCTATCACCTTTGCTACTTATGAAAAATTACTCTCAAATTTAGTAGGAAAATGTGTTATATGAAGAGGTTTGCTATAATCACCCTGTGATCGGTTTATCACAGGTAAATGAGACCACAAAGAGACGCATTTACTGAAAGTGCCAAGAGACCAACAACCTATCTCATTAGCTATAAAATAGACAGTCTAATCTTTTCCTCTTGAAGATAAAGGACTACAGAGGTCACTGTGCTGACAAAGCACAGACTGCTTTATTATGATTCATGAGAAATGAAGTATTCATCGTGTGGAAACTCCTATTACAAATATGAAGGTTTAATTCCAGAAAGGTCTGACAGGTCTAGTGAAAGCCATAAAAATTCAGCAAACTTATGGCTCACTGTGGCACAAAGTTTGATGTGTGGACCCAGATTGTGAAAACATTTGTATTATAATCAGTTCAATAATTTTTAAAATGCATGCTAAAAGTTTTCATTAAAAATGCTGTCATTTATTTCATTATTTACTTCTCCTTATCTCCCCAGAAAGGGGATAATTTCCTGCTTGGGCCATGCATATCAAGAAGGAAAACTCATCATGGTAATAACAGTAATGTCACTTTTGGAACTGAGAGCCAGTGGGCTTCACAGTGCTCATGAGGTATAAACCCAAAGAGTCCTGCAAATAACTTGTTTTATTAGACAATGATTTGGGATCCATGGAGAGAACTTGGGGAGGAGGCATGAAGTCCCTTTAGAGGAGCAGAATCCCATGGGGACTCCTGAACTTAGCACATGTATGTATTACACATTTATATGAACTGCAGGGATTAAAGTCCTCTTCATGTGATCTCACCTGAAGTGTGGAGGACCACCTGAGCAGCTCTCCTTCAAGGAAAAGCAACTGTCTCCATTTGGACTGAGCCTGACCCTATTACTTTGTATTGATATGTAGAGCTGGCTAGGACTTCTGTTTATCCTTTCAGTTGGCCTTAAGCAATGTATATTAGTCTAGCTGAGGTGCTGGTGATAGTTTTTGAAGGTGGCATGCGTGTTTCCTTGGTAATCTACACCTGCTGGTCTTTAATGTGAGCCAGGTGGAGACAGGATGAAAAGCTAATGCTCTACACTGCCAGCTGGGATGGAGCCTTGAGTCTCAAGATAGAGGCTATGACTTCCTAGGACTTGAAAGACTACATCAAAGCTGAAGCACCAGATCCCCCAAAATGTTAGATACTATCTCAATGGTAGAAAGCAGATTATTTTCTCTGCATATCCTCTCTGCATGTGACAGAATTAAATGTAGAGCACCTACCTCACTTAGTTTATAACAGTCATCTACTTCCCACAAGTCACAGTCATTTCTCCTCAAGCCACTCCTCCACTGAATAAAACAGGGTCAGTCTCTCTGTTCTGGAAAGCCATCTTCATGACTGGACTTAGGGCCCCTTGCCTCCCTAGTAATTATAAATATGTTTTAGTGTTTTACTTTTGCCATGGATTGAACAAGAAGTAGTAAATCAGAATTAACTTGGTGGGATTCCAATAACATATCTTTGAGATTACAAATATCAACTTTTCTGGACTGAGATGAAAACTAGGAAGGGAATCCTACACTGAAGGAAACTAGAAGATGAAGAAACACGCAAGTCACTTACATAAAGAGGTAACTACCTGCAGGAGTTAGAATTTGCAATCTGCAGAAGTGTGCTAACTAGAACTTTTGTTAAATCTAGACTTTAGGACATCAAATGAAGCACTGACCCCCACCACACCACATGCACACAGTAATAGACAGTGCTTCATAAATGCATCCATCTGACTTTTGATGTGGTGTAATTTTGGATTGAAACTCAGTATTAGTTACAAATGGTAAGCCAAATAATAGACATTAATTATCATCAGGTTTCCATTTTTCAGGCCAGTAAAGACACAGAAAGTTCATTGAATAGCAGTGATAGATCCAGATCTTAAAAGTCAAAGCCCTTTATCATATTTCTCTGTAGCTCTGATCTTTCAATGAAACATCACAGATAATTTCTTTTTTATTGTACTGTAATAAAAGTAAATCATATGTGCCTTGTATAATCCTTAGTAGACCTCACCTAACTTAGAGATATTTAATAAATATCTGCTGAATAAAGAATTATATACAGACAAAAATGTAAGTAATTTGGGAAAATGAGCTAAATTGTTGAAGGAAAATTATTGAGTCATCCTAGCAAAACATTGGACCTAATTAATCTAGGTTGGCTATGAATCACATAGACAATTATTGACACTATTAAGACAAAAAAAGTTCATCAGCACTATAGTGATACAATTTCCTTATATATTATATTGCTGATGACTACATTTTTCTATCATGAGCCAGATAAATTATACCTGGCTTTAGAGAATAAGAATCTAAACTGAGGATTGTGTATAGATATTTTATACGTATTGAAAGATAACCATTTAAAATTACACAAACCATTGTTACGAAACTAGACAAAAGGTTAAATGTGGCCATCTCTTGGGCTGGAGCCTGTCAATCCCTGTTCTCTAGATGATGCTCTTGATTTGTAATGAAGGGATCAAAGCTGGGAGCTGTAATCGCTTGCCAAGCACTCTCCAATACTCCATGCTTTGGGATAATGGTTGCACCATTGACAGGGATTCACCAAGGATATTAGGCCCAAAGGTTAAGTATGCAAGTGAATTTATTAATTGTAGGTATTCATTCATGCATATAATCAAAATACCTACTAAATGCTTCTTAGCTCCCCAGTTTTGTTCTTCCAAGAATCAATTAGTCCAGGACATCAGACTCTACTCCATCTCCTACCTTTTCAACAGCTCTGCGACCTGCTGTCCCTTTCTAGGAACTTTGCAGCAACTCTGTGCGAAATTATTCTGATTACTGAAGCAATAGAAAACACATGTGATAATCATAGCCTTGTTTCCTGTAAGCCCCAAAGATTGCAAAAAATCTTCACTAACTCTATTCCTTATTTTATATGGAAAAGTTTAGAAGATGAAAGAAAACACTTTTTTTTTTTTTTTTTTTTTTTTTTTTTCTCATTGCAATAAAGGCAGCATGGTCTACCATGGAACACTGAAATTTTTATTCCCTTAAGAAAAAATCTGGGAACCTTAGTCCTAGAGAGCTGTGGAATTATCCTAGTCTGATGAATGGAGTCACAGTTTTCTGAAGCTGTTTAATTCCATTTTTAATCCATTTTGGATGTGCTTCTCTCCAGCTAATTTTCATCAATTCATGTTTTTGGATACTAAGCAGGTTTTTTTTTCACATTGTACTGAAAAAATCAGTAGAATCAAAGAAAAGAAATAATCTCCTGAGTCACCATTTAGGAATAGTTACAGCATAACATTTATCAACAGCAGAGTCCCCTGGAATGAGGGAAACAGTATTGCACGAGGGCATCCAAGTGTTATTATAAAACACTCAGAAGGAAGTTTACACACATTTTTCAAATAAAATGCAAAACCAAAAACAGAAATTGTGCTGAATTTATTCAGTGTAGCACACAGTGATCTATCTCAAATATAGGCTCCTTTGTAATTCACCATCTGAAAACACTTTGTCCCTATCACCTGTGACCCCAGCCAAATGCACCTTGCTCCCTCTCTTGCTCAGTCCTAATGGTCTCTCCTAGTATATTCAGCTCACTTAACTTCATGTTCCCTCAGGACCAGAGATGCTATGGACTAGAAAGACACTGCAACATAAAAAAGGAGTCATGAGCCGTGGCACATGTCGATAATCCCAGCACTCGGGAGGCTGAGGCAGGAGGATTGTTGTGAGTTCAAGACCATCCTGAGCTACAAAGTGAGCTTAAGGCCAGCCTGAACTGCATAGTGAGACCCTGTCTCAAAAAAAGACAAACAACAACAACAACAAAAAAAAAGGAGTTATGTTTCTGTCATACGAATATATATATGCATATATATATATATATATATATATATATATATATATATATAATTTTAAGCAGACATAACTATTGTATGTTTTAAATAATTATTGTATGTTTTAAATATTGGCCAAACCATTTGGCATCTTTTTCAAAAATATTTAAATGAATGAAAATTTTCTTCCCTTTCCAAGTCTCTCTCTCCAACTGTTTAAGAAAGAATCATGCAGACATAAAAGTATAATCATCAAAGTAACTTATATACAGAAAGTTCTGTTCACTTGTGAAGCCCACGATTGGAGTGAAGATAAGGTTTTGCTGTTCCCTATCTCAAATTGTGTGTGAGGTTACATTGAGATTTATTGGAGGTTTGTGTTTTAGCTCATAAACATAGGTGAGTTCTTTTTCCATTTATATTTTCTTATATTTATAACACTTTGGTGTGATTCTGAGTTTATATGATTGTCTATTTTGATTCTGTTGGTCAGGGAGAGATTGCTAACCATTTTTTAAAATGTATTTGGTACAAGGTCTCACTACCCAGCTCAGACTTATGGTGATTCTCCTGTTTTTAGCCACCCAACCACTGAGATTATAGGTGTGTGACTCCACGCCCAGTCTTGGTGACTGGTTTAGAGGGCCCAGGGTCAGGGCCTGCATGGCCTCTGTTGCCAGGGATTGAACCTCAGCCCCTTGGCTTGCATAAGCAGGTGATTAGTATGCTGAGCTATCTCACTGTCCCTGAGATTGGTAACTTTGTTTTGCAGGTTGGAAGAAATCTTCAGAATTCAGGAATTAGCTGTCCTGAATAAAGAAATATCTCAGAAGGCTTTGTAGTAATGAAAACAGATTTTTCTGAATTCTAGGGTAGAATTGACTTAACCTTTCTGCTTATATATTTTCATTTTACCGCTATGCTGTATAAAAAGTAGGCTGCATAAGCAGGACTTAGTGCTAAACCAGATCAAAACTACAATAGTCAAAAACACAATAGTAATTGAAATATTTAGTACAAACTATCTCTAAAGTATTATGATTCTAGAAAATCCATTATGCAGGTTTTGGGCACCTAAGCTTCTTTGTCATGTAAATATGTATTGTGGGAGAGAGAACAAAGTCAATGATTCTATAATATGCAAAATAGCTTGGTATTAAATGACTTCAGGCTATGGTTGTCAACCAGCAGTTAGCACCTGAGATGCAAGTAGTGTAGTAGGACTAGGTGATTGTCTGGAAAACTCACTCCCATGAAGAAAATCATTCTGTTCTTGCAGCACCAAACCCCAAGACCCTGAGGGTCTGATCTGGAGTAGAGAATAGGGAAGGGGAGCAGACTAAGAGGTCCTCAAAGTGCTGAAGATTATTTAAAATTAGGGAAGCTTTACCTAACTTTCTTTTCTCCGCATAGCTATTCCTGAACCTTAGAAATCTGGATTTACCTGTCTTAATGGAAGGTATGAGGAAACATCTAGGCATCTGGGTGCCTAAATTTAGCTTCAGAACTCTCAAATTTTGGTATAATAATGTGTTGTTTACTGCCTTTTTATGTCCTATTTCTTACTGTAGAAGTCAAGCTCTATTCCTAAAAGTTTGCTAAAATGTTTTACATTTAACAGCAACAGACAGTAAGCAGATAGTGAAGCATTTTTGGTGTTTGTGTCAAGAAAGAAAGTATCCTGCCATCCCTAAGAAGTTCAAGAAAGAACATGGAACAAACACTGAATTTCCTTCAAGATTACCTAGGAATTAAGATGCTGCTGGCCTAACATTGGGTACTAGTGTAAACCTAGAATTCTTTTCTTAAGGACAGATCACACCAAAGGAACTCCGCAGCTGAGAGGCATTCTCTGATGGCCACGTGGATGTGGGTAGCACCATCTCTTAGACAGAGTCAGGAGCATAGTAAGTCACGATTTTCAAGCTGGCATTTGGGTGAGATCACTACTGACCACCAGCGCATCTAACTTTTTTTTCTTTGCCAGTAAAGTGAAATTTAACAGGATGGGCTAATTATGACTCTATGACTTTTGCTTTTCACTAATTTCCAGCTAGTCACAAAATGAATCCCTAAGATAATTATGTAATTTATTACCCAAATCAGATACCTTTAGGACTGAAAGGGGACTCAATGTATGATTAGCCCAGGAAAACATACATGAATTAGAATTATTCAGGGTAGCCTGGGATGCATAGTCTTCTATTTAATACTATTTTAAAGATGATATCAATATTCATAATTACATACTTTTTGTGAAATTTATTTATCTGGCAATGAAAATACTTGCCAGACACTAATTTCATTTGGAATTAATTATATTGAAATAGAGTACACACATTTTTTTCTTCATGAAATGTAGAAAGTACTTTCATGTTTCTGGATATGTACTGCAATTAAGAGAACTGTACAACATTCTTTTTTAAAATTTTATTTATTTATTTTCTGGTATTTTAGGGAAGGGTCTACAGGGTGTCCAGAGTCTCACTACTAGATCGGACTCATAGTGATCCACCTACTTACAGCCTCCCAAGAGCTGGGATTACAGGCATATGCCACCATGCCCAGTCTCAATTGCTGTCTCTGCGTTCCCTGGTGGCTGGGCTGGCAAGGCAGGCCCAGGAATCAAACCCCTAGCCCCTGGGTCTGCTTACAGGCACTTTAATCCTCTGAGCTATTTGGCCAGCCTTACACTATTCATTTTGGGGGGATTGTTTTATGGGGAGCACAAAGCTACAGTCCTTTTATTCTTTTATTTTAAATTTTATTTACTAAGGCAGGGTCTTCCTGAATTGCCTACACCGACGTTAAATTTGTAATCTCCCTGCTTCAGCTTCTCAAGTAGCTGGAATTTTGCATGTACAATACCACTCTGGGTTTACACTTCAACTTCACCCTCATCTAAGTTGATTACCATTAGTACAGACTTTTTGAGGGCAGATCAAGGGCAGAGTATAGTTGGAACACCTCCTGGTCAGACACTGGTACCTGTAGGCTGCTCACAGGCTGGGAGATGGAAATGAACTTAAGCCAATGAACCCAAACATGATGCGGCTGAAGGAAGGAGAGTGTGTACCGATAAGTGCTGCATCTCCCCGTCGATTTGTAAAGTGATTGTGAAAAATGGAACATGAGTCATGACAGAAAGGATTGCAACCACTTATACTGCAGTTAACAGCACTGGCTCTGCCCATGAAGAATAATGGTTGAATGAGGCAATGGAGTCAGTTGGGATCACAGAAGCCTTTTGCTCCATCACACTTGGGGCCTCACACAATAATCTTTGACTTCATAGTAGTAGGTTCAGTGCTTTTCCAGGGATGGACAGGTTCAGAAAACCTCTGCAGTGAGTGCTGACATTAGCAACTAAGAGCTTAGTATGATTGTAGATAAGAGTGGGATATGATAAAGGGCTGATTTAGCTTTCTTGGATACATTAACTGCTAACTGATTCACAGTATTTTTTAAATATACATAGTTTAATGGATCTTCAATAGGTTGCATCATGTCACTGTGAAAGTAATTTGAAGATAAACACTGACTGCACTGTTGAAACTTTTTGAGTTATAGGAGGAAAGAACAAATGGACCAAAATTTAAGACTATTACTTGATTTAATTTTCATCTACTTGATGAAATTTTAAATTATGTTGACTTTAGAAAAGAAACAGAAGTCAAAACCCATGACCAATTATTTGCCAAATGGATGACTTTAATTCTGAAATAATAGCTTTAACTCCAAACTTTATTTCTGACTCTTACATTTGTTTCTCTATATTGCAGTCTGCAAAAAATGCTAGATTGTAAAGATTTTTAAAAGGAACTGCTAGCAGTAGGAAAAGGAGTAGGCACAGTCACAAAATTACCAAGAGCTACCTACTCTGCAGTAACCAGCAGAAATGGAAATAAAGTTGCATAGCGCTAAAAGCCATAGATAAGTTAGTGTGATTCCCCCAAATACCTTGAATGAATAAATATGAATCAGACCACAACCCATGTGTATATTGGATTTCTCTCTAACCTTGTCTTTCAAATCCCCTCACCTAGTTCTCTGGTGCTATCCTGATAACACTGTTTTTAATACCCATTGAGCGCTCATTCTTCCTAAATCTATTCTCTCCTGCTTCATTTCTGTTCACAGCAATATCACCTACTGGCTGGGGGAGGCACTATCTTGCACGCACATTGAGACATGGTTAGCTAGAAACAGCTTGACTTAACAGGGCAACCTCAAGAGTTACCACTGCTTAACAGAAGGCTGTGTTTAACTCAAGTCACGAACCATTTATTAGGTCTCATGCTGGATATTGAGAATGGTAAGTGTCTGTGAAAATGGTAACGTATATCTAAAAGCATTAAAAGACATAGGCTCTAGTAATTTCATTTCTAAGACTGTATCTGAGGAAAATAATACAACTGTACAAAACATTCTCATTATAATGTTTAATATCATACCAAACCCAGCTCAGGAAACATACACTGGCTACCTATTATTAAAGAAATAGATAAGTAAATCGTGGCACCTTAACAGTGATAAGTTTTGACATAATCAAAGTTATGACTTTTAAGACTATGAAAGTATGGAGCAGTAAGCAACTGACTGTGGTAGATATGGTAATGCTTGGTTCAGGGGTAAAATTCCTTTCCTGGCATGCCTAATTAATGTCATGAAGCCAACAATTAATTACATAAAACTACTGAACTTTCAGTAGGGTTTGGTGTACTATGTGTTGGTATAAACTCTACAGAGGAGAGAGTCCTTGGCTTCCTTGGGCTGAATCCTTTCACTCTAAGGTAGAGACAATTGCACCAGGGACACCACTTCACAAACATAATCTCTGTCCTCTGACTGGATATTCTTTTTTCATTATTAACTATGTTGTCAGCTCTGAAAACCATGCAACAGTATTTTCTTTCTGTGCATTTATTTTTCTCATTTTGAAGTAGATTCCCTCATTCCTCAGGGGCCAGTTAGCAATGCAATAAATTAATTTGTACTTTGGAGTGAACTCTTTAATCCTTTTTGTTCTCTCACCTCCCAATCAAACACATACTCCCACATTTGCATGTATTACCATAATGAAACATTAATTACACAGTGTCTAGGATAGGACAAGTAAAGCACTTCAATCAATCTCAATAACTTGAATCAGGAAGGTGAAAAATGCTGCCTGGCCTTATCAGGTCCACATAATAGACACAAATACAGGCTTGGTGCCTGTTGTGGGTGTGATTTATAACCAACATCTAAAAACAGAAAAGCAGAAAATTACAAGGAGATGAATCAATAACAATTATCTTAATGATAAATGAACACATTTTATTCTTTTCTTATGCGGTATTGTCAGTATAGTGGCTTATTTGCAACAAAGGATAAAGATGAAGCAAAATGCTCTAACACACCTATGAAGTCTGAAAATATCTGATTCCTGAGGTACAGTGTGGTGTTGTGTCATTTAATTTCCCCCAAGAAACTGAGCATTAATCGGACCAGAGAAAGTGATTCCAAGACTTCACACACAGACCTTATGTGAGGGCTGGGTAGAGTCTCCTAAAATTTCTAGATTCCAGTTTGTCTTCTTGCTCTGTCCACAGATGTAATTATCCTTCTGCTTAAGAGAGCCTGAATTTGTAATGTTAGTCTGCACAACCATGCTCTGGCTAAATTAATATCAACTTCAATAGACTGTTGCTAAACTTTCCAGTTACTAGTTATGTAAAATGTACAAGGTTACATGACTTTAGCTCACATACATCTTCAGAATTTCATACTTTTTAATATATATGTGTATATATATTTTTTTTCTTAATTTTTTTTTGTGGAACTGGGGATTGAACTTGCACTTGCCAGGGAAGAGCTAATTACACTGAGCCATCTCCCTTGCCTCTTTTTATTAATATTATTATTTTTTTTCATACTTTTTAAAAGTTTTTGAAAATATCAACCATGGTTATGAGTACTTAGCTTAATAAAACCTTGTGTTTAGTTGCATTTTTCTTAGAAACAATGTACATCAATGAGAAAATAAGAAAAGAGAAGATAAAAATGATGCAGCAGCCCTCAAAGTTCATGCCTCTAGTTCATGGTTTCTGTTCTGGGCCAGATTATTCTTTGTTCTGGAAAGATGACCTGTGCATTGTAGGATCTTTAGCAATGTCTATTCTCTACTCACTGGAGCCAGTATACTTTCTTCTTCTTCCACTTGTGATGATCAAAAAGTCTTGGCACATTACTAGTATCCCCCATTGTGGTGACTTCACCTCACTATGCCCATTCATATAAGAATCATTTGTCAGATGAAGAAATAGCTCAATGGTCTGAGCACCTATCTGGCCAGCACAAGGCTTTGAACCCAGGGACTGAACGCCATGCCAGCCTTGGAAGCTTGGCATGCTGTGCTGTACCCAAAACCAGGAGTGGTGGTACAAGCCTGTAATCCCAGCTCTGGGGAGACTGGTACAGGAGTATCACTATGAATCACAGCTGTATAGTGAGATGCTGAACCAAATAAATAAATAACAAGATTTTAAAAAAAGAGTCATTTGTAATATCTATATAAAAACTCAGTAAAACAAACTAGAGGAGAGTATTTGATTGTACGGAAATGTTGCTCTTAAACATTATTGTCCACTCTTTGTCTTTTTTATGGTGCTATTGATTAATGGAAGATGTGTACTATGGATTGTACCTAGATTAGCTCCAAAGCCTCATGAGCTCCAAAGCCTTCTGAATAGCAGCTATTCAGAAGTAGCTAGAATAAAAAATAGTCCTGCATCTTGTACAATGAATAACCACTAAAACAACAATATGCAATGTATTAATTATTGAAACTGTCCTACTAATCAATTTTGAAACTATCTCATTGCTATTTATTTCTCAATAAAATTATTTTAAAAATTAGGTGGCTGGAATCGTTGTACATACATGTGTATTACAGCTGTTTGATAACTAAACTGGCTTAGCATAATTCTGGGTGTGGCTGAATGGATTTGCAGAGGTAGATTTTAGTACCATAGAAATAGTCATTGCTATGATACTAACCATGTGGTTTAGCAATCTTTGGAACTGCCTTGTGGTAGGAGATTGGAAAGACTTGGAGATGCAACCTGAAGAAGCATGCCTGGAATATTATGAATCGAGCTGGATGGGATATTCTAGTCACAGCCATGCAGCTGGGAGAGACCAGCTTCAAAAGATTTCAATTGGGAAGGAGTACTCCATTAACAATTGAACTCTAGGCCATGCACATTATGCTCTGTTTGAAAATTTGTCATCATTTTTGAGTTTGTCCAGAGACTTTGCTTGAGACTGAGATTAAGGACATGTGACTAATTAATCCTGTGGAAGGAATTTTAAAGAAGTGTTATTTGAATAGTATGACATGGCTAATTGTGGAACTTTTTCCCAGAGCTGTGTTGAAAATAAGAGGAGAGGGCGTGACAGAATGATTTAAAAGACATTGAGTTTGGGCAGAAACAAAATTTCAGTGGAATTATGTCCTGCAAAGATGGAACGAGAGGACTTGATTGCTGACAAGATATGGACAATAGAAAAGGTAGCCTGAAGCCATCACACAGGTCAGCCAGATTCCAGGCTTTGCTGTCTCAAAATTGCAAATATCAAAGACTTTGCTATGAGAAAGAGAGCTCTGGAGCAACATGATCTAGAATAGCAATATCCTAGGGAATTTGGATCTAGGGCTTGGCTTCACATAATTCAGACAAGAGACAAGGAAGACTGGATACTCTTCCAGCTGGCAGCGTACCTTGGCATCACCCACATGGTGTTGGATTCAGGTACATGTAGAATTAAAGAGTTGTGGGATCAGAAAATTTACACCCAGATTTCAGAAGAAGGTCTAGGAGGCCAGCCATTCTGCTCCTTAGAGGGCAGTGTGTGAACCTGTGATTATGAAGCTGAAGGTTCAGAGGAGACCTCATAAGATTGAAGAAGCCATAAATGTGGGTTGTCTGAAGAAAGCTCCCAGGAGTGATCTCAGCCAGCCCAAGAAAGAAGCCATAGGAGCTCCAGCCACTGCAGCAACCATAGGAGCAGAATCAACCAAGTCCTTTGGTGTTTACATCTTATAATTATTTGCACTGGATATTGGACATGGAACTACAGGATTTAATGTTTGCTTGGTTGCATTTTGGACTTACTTTCATCCTAGTCCTTTCAATTTCTGTATCTATACCTTTTGCAATAGAAATGTTTATTTTGTGCATTCGAATGGTGGAAGGGGTTAATTTTCTCTTCATTTGGACAAGGCTTGCAGATAAAAAGATTTTGCTCTAAACCTCAGAGGAGACTTAGGACTTGGACTTTTCAACAGTGTTTTAACTGTCATGACTTTGCAAGTTTTAAAGACTGACTAAGTTACTTTTAAATAATATAATATGCATGGATTCTTTGGGGGTTAGGGGACAGATGTTATGGTTTTTACCTAGGTGGTTTCCAAAGCCTCATGCACCCATAGGTCAGGCTTTCGAGAGATGCCTGGATCTAGGATGTGTGAATATGAATTAAGGTTGTGTGTGATAGTGAAACAGGTTTATCACAGCCCCAACTTAGCTACGGGTGACACCAGTCAATAGGATTATACTCTAGATAGAAGATAAAGGCTCGGAAAGAAGGCTAACTCACACAGTCTGCTCCTGAATTTCTTCTGCCTGTGATACCATAAACTGTTTCTCCTTTACCACATCCTTCTGCTATGCTACCCTGCATTGGAGCCACCTGGTTATGGATAGAAACCTCTAAGAATTGTGTCCTAAACTAAACCTTTTCTCCTTTTACCTTGGCTGTATTATGCCTCAGCAATGCATAAAAGAAGCAAGACACTCTACTGTTGAATTACATCCTCTGATCTTTTTTTAATTGTATTTTTAGACAAGGTCTCCCTAAATTTAACATAACTAGAATTAATTAGCCCTAAAGCCAATATTTGAAGGCATTTATGAAACACTGAAAAGTTAAGATGTCTAGTCCTGATCATCCCATTTTGATGGTGAGGCCTTGAGCAATTTTTTTCTTTCTTTCTTCCATGGAAAAGTAAAGAGCTTGAACAGGATGACTGTAAATCTTTTCAAGGTTTCACAATCTGCAGGTCAATTGTGAGAAGATGTAATCAGGACTCTCTATCTGCAAGTCTCCCAAATACTCCATCCAGTGTGTGCTACAGTTTTTCAGTGGACCTTTCCTGCTATGAGAGCATTAAATATTTTCTTCACTGACAATTGAATCATCTCAACTTTTAATCCCACAGGAAGGAACAACTGCATGCAATAAAATTTGAATATACAACCCAGAAATATAGGTTACTGTTCCTGTGCATTTAAAGAGGAGATGGAAACATAAATGCACTGATAATTAGTCTGGGCTTTCTTATAAATTTGGGAATAATCACAAAGCAGGTAAATTAGTGAATAACAACACAACAAAATGGATTAATAAATTAAGCTGTATCTGTTGCCTATTATGCTAAACTGTCCTTGTGCTCATTTTAACTTTTACTTAAGGTAAAAAACAATATGCTAGGGGGCAAGCTAAACAAATTCAATTGTTAAAAATCCAATTTTCCTGAATTTGATGTTGTGATGAGTCAGGTCTCAGAAGCACATACTCTCTGACTTGTGGATCTCAGAGCCCACTAATTTTTGTAATCACTTCTCTAAATACACACTGTTCACATAGATCCCCAGAGATTTTAGAACCCACTCCACCCTTTGACAGCTGTCAAAGCCTTGTTTATATGAGAGATGCAACAGGTCACTGAAATCATCTTTCAGGATGCTAAGCACTGTTTACCATTGGCTACTGGGGCTCATTCACCATGGGCCCGAACTTAAACCCTTTCATAGCTGGTGTGTAAGCAGATACATTCCTGAGATCGCTTATGTGAACACAAAATGAAGTGATGCAACAGACGTACAACATTATGATTCTCTGCATCGAGAGACTTGAATGACTTGCCTGCCCATACACTACAGCAGGTTCCGCTTTACAATGCATCTATCTTAACAAAGAGTTGAGGAAATCATCTTTCAAATAGGTTGCACTTGTCTCTTTGCATTGCCACTCAATATTTCTGGAAAATGCATCAAAACACAATGATCCTTACACCTTCATGTATAACAGTCACGGGAGAAGAAAGCAAACTAATTTTCCCTGAGAGATGAAGGAGAGAAGCAGTAATACTAAATGGAGAAATCTGCAGTCTGCACACTGGGTAAAGGATCTGCTGAGTGACATTGCATGTTAGCTGCCTCTGATAAGATAAGAAACCACATTTCTTAGGCCACAAACACCAAATAGTTTATATCAATAGCAACCACTGAATTATTTTTAGTACATTTATTATCTTTATACAACAGTTTTCTGCTTTAAATCTTTAAAAAATAAGAAAAGGAAGTCCACAACTGTAATAAGGAAAGGCATTTCAAATAGCAGGAAATATATCCTCATCAATTCAAAAGGAAGATTTTTTTTATGGTTATGTGCTTTAGGGAGAAATCCCTCAGTTCTAACAAACTACTGACCAGAAATTGAAAAAAAAAATGTTACCAATAAGTGAAGAAATTGCATCACTATAATGAAATGGGAGAGTTGGGAAAATAAAGAGCTAATCCATTGCAAATGCAAAACCATGCTTTCTCCATAAAATGAAAGCCACAATAAAGCTGATGGGCCATGGTTTGTGAATACATTGTTCTGGGTTCTCAAAACCCAAAGATATTTTCAAAACCATAATCTAAACATAACCAAGCGATTAAATATCCAATAACAAATGTATGCATTTCAGCCCTGCAGTTCCAGCCAGCCCTAGCAGAGGCTTTCCCCTTTGATGCTCTCCTGACCAGCTGCATTTGGTTACATTCCATGAAAAGCCACTAAAAAAGTATCCTTTTTTTATTTTCAGTAGAGTGGATTTGAGAACTGTAACATGAAGAAATGAAAATTTTAAAATAAATAAATAAAAAGTATCTGAGAGTCATAAGCTTGCAAAACTTCAATTGTTTAATGTTTACAATAAATGTTTAAAGTCCATGGGGCTGGGAAGATGGCTCAGTAGAGTAAGCACTTGTCTGGCAAATGCAAGGGCTTGAGTTCAATCCCCAATTCTGGCAAAAAAAAAAAAAGAACTAAAATCCAACTGCATGACTAGGTCATATCATAAATACAATCACTTCTTTTGCTCTGAGATGAACAAAGAAAATAAGAGGAAGAAAAGCAATTAAAGTTGCAAGACTCTAATACCATTATTCATTATACTATCTATTTTATATTGAAACTGATTGCTACATTTCCAAGTGTGTATCCCAATTCTTATAAACTTTCAAGTTTACTACCTGAGAAGCAGACTCAGAAATATAAAAGATGTCTCTGCTGAACCTTAATTTGAAAATGTTGGTCAATCACTGTTAGTTTCAAAAGAATATACTATTTTTCTATATAAATTGATAGCAATAAGCTAAAAGGTATCATATGCCTACAAAATAGAGAAAGAAAACTTGAACCAGTCATTTTGGATGTCCATTTCTTACAATTTTCTTCTTACTTTACCATGACATCTTTTGTTTCTGAAACAAAAGCAGATAGATTCCTGAGATCGCTTATGTAAACAGCCTTTCATATATAATCATTTAATTCAGCCTTTGATAAAGGATGGCATTTATCAAACTATATTAGTTACATGGGAGAGGCAATTATTTACTGGAGTCTTAGAAAATATTGTAGAAATTCTAAGAGAAAATTTAAAAATGGGGAGTTTTGAGAAGTTTGCAGCTTCCTTTTCTGTCATTGATAATTATGATAAGATCAAGAGCAGCTTCTAATATTGAGCAATTTTTAGTCTTCTACTTTATATATCACATATCTATTATATACTATATAGAATTGTCTTCATGTTTGAGTTATAATTTTACTACTTTCATTTGGTCACCAAGCGCAATCATTGTTATTTATTGACTGTAAGTAACAGTCAGGATACGAACTTGAGTATTCCTAAGTCTAAAGACTATAGTTTGTGGATCTGAACTTCAGCATAATTAATATAGTACAACACAACGCAAATTAAAATATAAACTAAAATTTTAAAACTATTATTTCCAAAGTAACTCGACAGGGAGGAGTCCATTGTGAGGCCAGGCTGTTGATTTATATAGAAGGCCATACTGGAAAATAAGAGTTGCATATGGTTGAGAGTATATAAATAAATAAAAATAAATAAAATAAAGTAAAATAAAAACTATATAAAGTAGAGCCAATGAGATAGCTCAGTGGACTAAGCAACTGCTTAGGCAAGTGCAGGAACAGAGGTTCAATCCCTGTCACCACAAGCCCTACTGGCCCCATTCCCGGGCATGTGGAACTGGCCACCAAGACTGGGTGTGCTGGTGCACAACTGTAATCCCATCACTGGGGAGGCTGAAAATACGAAGATCATTAGGAGTTCAAGCTGCAAGTGAGATCCTGTACAAAATATATAATACTAACACTAATAATAATAATAATAATAGTTATATGTGGTCAAATAGAGAATATTTAAGAATATGCTAAAAATGTTGAGATCAACAAGTAGTGGAGAAAGATGGAATTCAGTACAAAAGTTGCAATGCCTTATGGTAGAATCATTAAGGAAAGAGAGAGGGATTGGTGAATTACAGAGACAAAGAATATGGGTTGAAATAAATTTAAGGCAAGAATATCTTAAAATTCAATCTATTTAAATTCAAGATCTGTTATCAGCTGTGTGGCCTTACTAAGTTACTTATTATTATTTTTTATCTTCTGAAATAAGAAAATCCCACTATTCACTTGTGTGATCTGTTAGTAATTATTTTTATAATATTTACCATTGGTTGCAGCAAGGGTTCAATGCTTATTAGGATTTATTAGGATAAACACAATGCTAGATTTGATCATATAATATCAAAAATGATCATAAGTTTTTCTCATTTTACTTACTTTTAAGTGTTACTATTAACATTTCACCCTACTCCACCTGATTAAATGCAATAATTTATATCAAACATTGTAAAAATATCGAAGTGTTCTTCCAAGCATACATACGCAATTGGTGGGTCAGGACTTCCTAGACTCAGAAATCATAAGCACTTGATTTCTAACCCACATGTAAGTTGATCTGTACTAACGAAAGAGTCTGATTAAAACTGACAAAATGATTTGTGTTGCATTTCCATTTTACTTCCTGTTTTTAAAAACTCTGCTGTCTTAGCTAGTCTTTCTATTCTGTGTATGTACCCAAACATGCTTTTTCCTTAAGAGGTATCCTCCTTATTTAGTGTACTACCTAAGCCTTTCTTCCTGGGAAGATAAAACCATCCCTCATGAGGTACACAGGCTACTGGCTACTCAGCCCTCCAGTCCAAACTCAGACATGATTTTTACATAATCTTTTCCATCATTTGGTAAAGTTTCATCTTTTTTTCTACTGCCTTTCCCACACAGTCACCCTCCTGTGATGCGTGACAGCCTACCTAGATCATATCGTAGCAAAGGATAGACTTTTTTTAGTTTTTAATGTATTTGGTACAGCATACATGGTCTCACAATGAAGCTCGGACTCAACGTGATCCTCCTGCTTTCACCCTCCCCAGTAGGCACCACCACTCTCGGACTTGTTGCAGGCTCAGTGCACCCACCCAGGGGTGGGGCTGGCACAACATGCTGTACAGGGGATCAAAGCCTTATTACTGCACTGTGTGAGCAGGTGCTTAGTCTGCTAAGCTGTGTCTCCTGGCCTAAGGACAGACTATTTGTTCTAAGTATTCTGTATTGATTTGCTAGATGAGCGTTGCTACATTACATTCATGTTTAACCTATCTACCTGTCTGTTTTGAAAGATCTTAAAGTTTTTGAGTAACCTTATTCTCTAATCATTTATTTATTTATTTTGCAGTACAAGGGATCAAACTCAGGGCTTTGTGCTTGCCAAGCAGGCACTTAAGCCACTGAGCTACCTCCTCAGCCCTCATCTTTTACATTCTTACCATCCAAGACAGACAGAGCCATGCACCATGACCTACCTGGACATGATCAGAAGTATGCAATGCTAATCTCTTAATCCAACCAAGTTGCCAATAAAGATAAATCATCCTAAGACACATTAGCTAGGATCTTGAGATGAGAAGAGGTAATACATATGGTGTAGGAAAATTGGCAAAGAAATTCATCTGAATATATAAAAGAGCAGGAAATCAGTAGACAATCCTTCAAATAGAATAGCTAAAAAGCAGTAATACATTACTGAGAGATATAGAAAAAAATTCCATGAAGATCTGTTATAGGAATTAAAATTTGTTCCTTAGAAGGAAAGGAGTCCAGGTGAGGTAAAATGGAAAGATGTTTTAATAACAAGCTACATGCATGAACAGCTTTGGATAAAAATGGAGGGAAATGCTTGGTACCCAATTCTAAAAAAGTAATTTGAGGTACATCTCTAACCAGGATACTATTGTACTTGGAGAGGAAAAAATGCTCAAGAGAACTGAATGGGGATGACTTTGTGCTCTGTGTTTGGTGAAATCTTCCCCAAATTGCCTTAGGATATGCTCAGTTCTATATCTGAAGATAAATTGAATTATATCCCCGAATCCCTGAAGATGCTATTGAGGAGTTGACAGTTAGCTTCACTCGAGTTGGACTTGTCTTTGAAATGGTACTACCTAGCTGATAAAGTCAGATCTAACCTAATCATTGATACATGGAACAAACAGAACTGTAACCCCCCACCACACATACACAGTCTTGTTAAGTGCAAAGTTTGCCCACAACAACATTATTTTTAGAATTTTGTGAGCTTGAAGGGAAAACAGAAGGAACAGCCCAACATTAAATTACTCACTTGAACGACTTTCCAAATTGAAATCACAAGATTGCAAGTGCCGAGTTGTAACTGCCCAGGAATCCATTTAAAATAATTTCAGATCTGAACATTGCCATACGGTCCCATTGATTTCGATGGAGGCAAGCTACTCATGTGGATAATACTATGCAGATGGGGCAGTGGTGCTGGGGCCTTCTGCCAGTGCCATCTCTGTCCCAAGCCCAAACTCAGATCTTCTCATACAACATGTAGGGATTACATATGTTGTTCTAACGGCAACTGAGTTTGGGTGGGATGGTTCGTGTGTACATACAGAAGGCCTCTGCAACGAGGACGATGTAGTCAATCTATAACATGGTTGTTTGCCAAGATGTGTACTCATTTTGTGTACTTGTGTATTTTAATTAACTTTATTGAGAAACAAATAGCAATGTGACAGTTTCAACAGGTTAGTAGGACATTTACAATAATATTATATCACATATTGTTATCTTTGTAGTAGTTATTCATGGTACAGAACCCAGACATGATATCCTGTCTGAACACTATTAGTACAAATCTTTCTTCTCACTGAATTAAGAGAAAGTAGCTATATATCTATCCTAATCCCAGGAGAAAAGAGCAAGGCACATCTAGTAGATAGCACCCCTTGTACCTGTGTGGTTTCTAATGAGAAGTTAACTGGTCACAGAAACTATTGTCATGATGAGAAAGTAGCTTTATTTACATGTCACACTCCCAATAACCCTGTCTTTTTATCTAAAATCCAGGTTCTCCCTAGATAAAAAAGAAAGGAGTCTGTCAAAGACTTCCTTGGTTTAGACTTAATGGTGTGTACCACTCAGCTTCCTGTTGATTCACAGGTAGCATGTCAGTATATCTGGGTTGGAAGATTCTTTTCTCTGGTAGCATTTTCCATCCTGTGAGATAGTACTTACAGATAGGAATTAGCAAACAGCAGCATCATTATAAAACATGTTGATGTGTATACATCAAATTATGGGTCTATATTCCAACTTGAAAGACATTCATATATTTAATAGTAAATGAACAGAGTACAGGATAAAACTTTCTGTTTCACTTTTCTATAAGA
Source organism: Ctenomys sociabilis (assembly GCA_004027165.1). NCBI lineage: Eukaryota > Metazoa > Chordata > Mammalia > Rodentia > Ctenomyidae > Ctenomys > Ctenomys sociabilis. The sequence goes on from PVKA01007959.1 coordinate 49,023, forward strand.
TCCATTTGGAAATTATTTCCATCTAGTCTTTGTGTAAGTCAATTCTACATGCATAATAGAGTCACTCAGTCTCTCTTGAGGTAAGCTTGCATTCACCTGGAAATACTTTCTTGGAAATGCTCTTTATGAGGTGAGAAGCAGAAATATGTTTGGAAAACTTCCAGTTTACTAGGATCTCTGCTTCAGATGTTTGACCCCTTCTCTCCAAATAGTAAACCCATGAATATCTTTCTATCCTTATGTCTTTAGTAAATGCCAACTAAAATTAATGGGCATCATCTTAAAATGTAATTAAGAGCTTGGTATTCCCCTGCTTCAAACTTCTTACATCTCCGTTATGGGGACTCTCAAATCCCAAATGTGAATCGGTAAGAATTATAAGGCTCCAAGCACCCACTCCTCCTCTTGTAGGCTATAGGGCCTTCTCACCAGGTCTCAGCCACAGTGGCTTCCACTTTGTCTCTACTCTCCCAGCTTGCAGTGTTCTACCTCCATTTGCACCTGCTTAACTCCTTCCAGCTTTTGACTTTAGTTTATATCTTATTTTTCTGAGACAACTTTTCTGGTAGGTTCCAAGTCAAGAGTCTGGCCACTTCTTGATATGATTGTCCCTCGTGGCATGCTGTGTGTCTCTGAAATAATTTGCAGCAATAGATTTGTTGTTCTTTAGATTCATATTGTTCTCCTCCAATGACTCATAAATGCCATAAGGACAGGTGCTAGTTCTTTATTTCATCACCTTACAGTCAGTACCCAGCAAAAGACCAAATGCAGTTTAGATGATCATTGAAATTTCTTGGAACAAATGGGTGAAGTGTTAACTTTCCTGAGTGCTGGCATTTCTTAAGAGCTCACACGAAGTTTTATCCCCTTAGTCACTCACTCTCTCATTGTTTTAGAACCCAGCAGTTTTTAATGTTTTTTTTTTTTTTATTTTCAGGAAGATGACTGATTGGATTTGATTCTGTTATCCCTAAATTTACAATATCCTAGGTCCTCAGATGGTGACCTTATTTGGAAATAAGTCCTAAACCCTAAAACAAAGATCTCACGATGAACTCATCCTGCATTTAGGGTGAGCTGTTGTCCTTGCAAGAGGAAAAAAAGGCACAGAGGGGAAAAGGTGAAGTAAAGACAGACAGAGGTTGCAGAGACCCATCTACAAGCCCAGGTACAAAGAATGCCACCAATCACCAATGCTGGTTGAGAAAAGAATTCTGCCTTCTGGCTGGGGAGATAGCTCAGCCACATAAGCAACTGCCTGGTGAGCACAAGGTCCCAAGTTCTATCCCTGGTACCACATGTCATGCTGATCCATGAACCCGGGTCATATCGTGCCTGCTCAGGAACCAGGCATGGTGGTACATGACTGCAATCCTAGAGCTGGGGAAGCTGAGACAGGAGGATCACTATGAGTCCAAACCGTGTAGTGAGACTTTGTATCAAAAAGAAAAAAAGTTATGCTTTCAAGTTTCTGAGGTAAAATGCACCTACTGACATCTTGACCAAACTTCTGATCCCCACAAAACTGGGAAAGAATAAAGTGTTCTTGCTTTATACCACTTGGTTTATAAAAAGACATCTAATACAGAATTTGTTATTTTATCTATTTTTAAATGTAGAATTCAGTGACATTTTGTATGGAAGTCCTGGAAAATTAAAGCCTCTACAAGGAATTATATTAGTATTTTGTAACTTCTATAAATTCTTTTCAAAAAATTACTGTATATCAATCAGACACAGGGATAAAGAACCATATTTAGAAAGCCTTAAAGTTTGTGCTAGATGTCCTTCTGAAAGTCTCAAGTAGTCATAGAGCTTTTTCAGAGGTGTCTGAATTTAGATCATGTGACTGATTGTTAGTTCAATGCTGAGATTATATGTGCTGGGGTTAAGGGAGGGTGATTCCTTCACCAGTCCACTGACTGAATTGGTATCAGCCTATCCAGGTAGACTGGATACAACATAAGGGCAGAAAGAGCCTTTTCTCCCTTTCCCTTGTTCCATTTCCCTCTCTTCTGTCCACCATGAGTTGCTCTCCTCTGCCATCCCATTCTGCCTTAGAGCCAGCTGACTATGGACTGAAAACTCTAAAATTTTGAGATACATAAACTTTTATCTTTACTTGTTGGGTATTTTGTTTCAGCAATGAGAAAAGTAAGATAGGAAATAATTTCTCAAGTGTATGAGCAATGGTAAAACTAGGAACTCTGAAAAGTTCAGCATAGGTTATATGATGTGTCCTTGTGCATCCTTCCCATGCTGAGAGCAGTCTCTACATAGCAGCACTTCCAGGTCATTCCTTGGTGTCTGCTGAGTGATAGGAAATCTTTATCCACAGAGCTACCTAGTGACAGAACTTTTAAGGAAAGCATTATACACTTGGAATAACTCATAGCAGCCTGTGAGAATACCACACACTACCTTGCTACTGACAAAATGTAAGCACCTTGTAGCTTCAGGGAGGTTGATCAGATTCAGGCTGGCAAGTTGTAGTTCAAACGCTGACATAATTTTTCTCTGTCATCTATAAACCTAATTCAATTTTTGCAAGGAAGAAATAATAGAAATATTATTCAGTGACATAAGTTTATTCAATTATCTCTGCCCAAGCCCCTGAGGCAACTGAAGAATAGTTAATTTTCATATTTGTGACCCTTACACCAGTCAAATTAAATCAAATAAATGAAAACTTAGGGAACATTTGCTTATTGGATAAATGTTTCATTAAATTAAAACACTGATCTCAAAAAATATGGCTGTCGGGGTATACAGCTCGATGAGTCTTCAGAACCTGGGCTGTATGTAGAGAAGCCCATGGAAAATAAAAAACAGACACACACTTGGATCCTGAAGCCCTGCGTGAGCCTCCCTCCTGCCGTGCAGAACCCTGTGGTAGTTATTCCCCTGACTTTGAACTTTGTAGAAGACATGCACTAGTTTTTTTTTTTTTTTTTTTTTTTTTTTTTGCCTTTCTGTTTGTGGTGAAATGAACTTGTTATAGAATTGACCATTGTGTCTATTTTTAAATGAACTACTGTTGAATAAAAATTCTACCTGTTTTTTAATTTGATATAAATAGACTCATGGACTCCCGTGTATGCCTTCTTCCATTATCCACCTGTTCAAGCTATCCCATTGTTCTGAAAAGACAGTTAAACAAATGTTCTTTTGTTTTTGAATTTTATCTGCTGAAGAACAGCAGCAGTGAAATTCTAAAATGGGTAGTGCTATGGGTTATAAGGCTCCTGGAGAAGTATTTTGCTTGCTGTTCATTACACATGCATGTAGTTTTAAGCCTCTCAAATCACTTGGTGTTCACTTCCAACAGTAGAGGAGGCTCCCTGCCTGAGATTTTGGACCACTGAAACACTAGAATAAGCAACTCTAGTGAGATGCATGTTTGCTGAACACCAGGAAGAAATTACAGTCACCCGCAAGTAGATGGACCTTTCTTTTTTGGCATAAAAAAGATGTGGAATTTCTCTTAATTTAAACAAAACAAAAAAAGATAAAGGTTAGATATGACTTGAGCCTCAAATGCCATAATAGGCTCTATTACTGAATGATAAACTACTCTAGCAAACCTCGCTACTGATTTATAGTATGTGCTCTTTTAAAGGTTATGTGACATACAGTTTAATGACTTAAAATAAAACATTTTTATTCAGCTTCATGGCCTTGCTGCACTCCATCTTTGAGACCTCTCTGCACCAAATGTTAGACCACTCCTGGCCCATTCAGAGAAGCCCAGTTGACACTTCAGTTCCCAAAGGCCCTCTGTGGTCTGGGTCTGTACGCACAGAGGAGGTCGGCTACTTCCTGTGCTTTGGACACAGTAAGGTGGCAGGTCACTGTGCATGGTGGTAGGGCTGGCGAGATAATGTGATGCTCCCACCACAAGCCCACCCTCTCCTTAGTACCCTTGAGCTGTCTTTAAAATATGGTCAAGAAGCTTCAAGTTACAAAAATTTTTTAAATGATAAAAAGGTTTACTCATCAACAGCAGAGTACAACTGTCCAAGAAACTTACGGAGAAGTAAAATCACATGTAGGAATGAAGGCAACATGGAGCAAGAGCATATTTATGAGGAACATGAAATCATACAATATTTTCATGATAGCCTCATACAATATCATATCTTCATTCCATTATAGGCAAAGCCTCTTCTCTATAGCTGGGTTGTCAACATGGACATGAATAATCACATGGTGCTCTTAATTGGGCATCATACTTATTTATCTTCACCATCCATCATGTCATACAGAAGATCTCAGCAAGCACAAGACTCAAAGCCTCAATCAAAAGTCACACAGGAGATTACAGAAGGCTCAGTGTGCAGCTGCCACTGTCAAAGCTCATTAAGTTTCCCAGACCTTTATCATCTGTCCTCCAATAAAGTCAAAGGCACTTCTCTTTCCCTCCTGTCTTTCATGGGTTGACAAGGAACAAGAGCAATGATCCAGAGTGATGACACCCGTGGAAACACAGGGTTCACAGGAACCACTGATTGCTGACAGGACAAGTGGCACATTTCATATGCAAAAGAGGAAAGGGAAAAGCAGTTCCAGGGGCTCTGAAGGCTCTGGGCAGAGGCAGACATAGCCTGTGGGCATGGAGCAGGGAATCCAGGCCATGGCAAAGGATGATCAGAAAACAGCCTTCTGAGAACAGCAGAAGTTCAAAGCCTTAAATCTGCTTCCTATGCCTGAGCAGGACTCATACAGTCAGACAGCAGGAAAGGATCAGTTCTTGTTGCAGAGACAGAAACAGAGGAACGGAGGGAAAACTTGCTGTTGGGATCACAGAACTAGTTAGGGACAAGGCAAAATGGAAAACACAAGACTGTCTAAATTTTGAGCCCCAACTGGGTCTCCTCTCCATGTGGACCCCTAATGTAGAAAATGACCTCTATAAAAACAAACAGAAAATCAATGGTAGTTATCAACAAGTTCTGGGATTGACAGGCTAGTGAATAAAATCACACATTTAGATACTGCAGGTGTAGACAAGAAACCTATGTCCGGCATAGGACAAAGATGTATACTGCTCAAAGAACTTCTCTGTAGGGAAGCTGTTGTTTCCAGAGCTACTGGACTACAGGGGCCCCTATAGGTTTTCAAATGTCATGTTCTAGTCAGAAAAAAAAATTCATAAGGAATTATTCCCTGAGAGCAGATAGTCCATATAATTTGAGTGGTTTATAACATATATTAACATACCAATCCCCTAAACAAAGTACAATGAGAAAGTTATTCTAAAAATAATTCTTAACCATAAAAAGAGAACATTGAAGATAAGTTCTTAAATATAATGCTTGCCTGCCACCCCCTCACCTAAAGTAAACATGATCCATAGCCAAAAGTCATAACTGCCGGGTGTGGTGGTGCATGTCTGTAATCCTAGCATTCGGGAGGCAGAGGCAGGAGGATTCTTGTGAGTTCAAGACCAGCCTGAGCTACAAAATGAGCTCAAGGCCAGCCTGAACTGCATAGTGAAACCCTGTCTCAAAAAGACAAAAAAAAAAAAAAAAGTCATAACTACCCCAGCTAATAGTTGGCTTCTTCTATGCAGCCATTGAATGAACTCGGATAGGCTGCAGAAAACTGGGAACTGGTTGTTAAAAGCCTGTATCTGTTATTGATTAATTAATTGATATAAGACCTTGCTAAGTTAAAGTCAATATATGCCCCAAGCTGGCCTTGAACTCATGGTGATCCTCCTGCCTCAGCCTCCCAAGTGCTGGGATTACAGGTATGCATCACCACACTTGGCTTATCTGATTCTTAAATAGAGTACTCAGTCTCGGCTGCACACCAGAATTTGCACTAAGAACTATGAAAGATGATGTAAAGCCCAAGACTTGTTCCAAAGGAGAGGGAAAAGTTTAGGCACCAACAGACTATTTGTAATCAGATATTGTGGGAGCTCTGTACTGGATGAACACATTAGAATCACCTGGGGGAGGATTTTTAAAACAGAGATGCTAGCACAGAACTCCAAATAACTGAAGTGGGGGTGGTGCCCAAGAACAATGATAAACCATTTTCTGACTGATTCTAAGGCACAATGAAAGCTGACCATCACTGGTGCAATCCAACTAGATTCTTTTTTTTTTTTTTTTTTTTTTTTTTTTTTTTTTTTTTTTTTTTTGTCTTTTTGAGACAGGGTCTCACTATGCAGTTCAGGCTGGCCAACTAGATTCTTTAGGAATAAAGAAATAAACCTGACTGCTTGTAGAAAGCTTCTGTATTTTTAGCCACATGTGGCTTGAATCTAGGACCTATAAATGTTACTCTGGCCATCCTTCCTTTGTGCAGGGCTTCTTCTGATGAAGTGGTAATGTTGCAGTGGAGTAATGGGGATCTACACGAGTAACAAACACCTTCTCTCAAGAGAAGCTTGAACTGTCCAGTATCTAAAACAAATTGGGCTGGCGAGATAGCTCAGTGGATTAAAGTTCCTGTATAGGCACTTTAGAGAGCAGGGACCACAGTTTGATATCTGGAACCACATACCATGCTGGCCCTGCCAGCAAGATAGGCTGAGCTGGCCAGATTCTGGGCATAGTGGCACACACCTGTAATCTCTGTGCTGGGGAGTCTAAAAGCAGGAGGATCACTATGAGTCTGAGCTATGCAGTGAGACCCGCAATGATCAAATACATTAAATAATAATTAATAGTAATAATAATACAATTAACAAAAGAACTAAACAAAAACTTCAAATCATTTTGGCTATCAAAGACAATACTTTACATAACATCTAAGTGCATTTCAATGTGCACATGTGCGTGTGCACATGTGTATATATGTATGTGTGTGTTAGAGATAGAAATACAGAAAGGACAGTAAGAGGGGATGAGCAAAGCACAAACGCTGTTAAGTTGCAAAGAATCCTTCATGAACACATAGGCCTTTGTGCCTTTTATTAGGATAACCAAAACCTAACACAGTGTAGTCAATAACCTAGTGTTAAGTTATTAACATGTGCACCTATGAATTATCAGAGTTTAGAAGCATGATGTGTTCAAATGAGGAAGCCTCTTAACTTTCTCACTTCCTTTTCCCAGTATGGAATTTCCCTTCCAGCTCAGTATACTATTCCCATTCACATATACTGTGTGCTCTTTTTCACTTTTAACACTGCATATTAAAAAAGTTCATATATACATAAGATAGCTGACATAATTATGCAACTAATTTCTATTAGTATTACAATATCATGTTTGCATCTTGCACTATGAATAACCACTAAGACAACAACATGCAAAGTATTAAGTATTGAAACTGTCCTACTAATAGGTTTTGAAACTGTATCATTGTTTCTCAATAAAATTATTAAAAAATATTTCCTTCTATTATTCCTTTCTATTGAAGAAACAGTGCTTACATTATTTGTTCAATCTTACATGCATATGACTGGTGACCTGAGAAACCACTTTGATGATAGCAATATGTAATACAAAAACTATTGTGAATCTCTTATCATCTTGTCTTGAAATTCTGTTTCATTTCCATTGTTTTTTATTCTCTTTAAAATAAAAAAAAAAATTACACAGCTTACTTCAAAAGTCCTACCATCCTAAACGAACCGCTTCCATTCTTATTTGCTCTTCTGCTTGATGCATTTATTTGGTTTTATACACTTAGAAGCATGATGGTCACGGAAATTTTCTAGCAGAAATGCAATGAAGTAAAATCTGTCCCAAAAGTGTTATTAGCTGCTGAATTTTGTGGAGGTGCCATAAGAGCTTGGATTCTATCCTCACTGTATTCTTTTTTCTCACTATGCAGTTCAGGCTGGCCTTAAACTCACTTCGTAGCTCAGGCTGGTCTCGAACTCACAACAATCCTCCTGCCTCAGCCTCCCGAGTGCTGGGATTACAGGCATGCGCCACCATGCCCGGCTCCTCACTGTATTCTGAGGTCATGCAGGTTGGTTTAGCGTGTCCTTAGCACTGGCATCTACTAAGCGGGATGGGAACATGTATGACATTTGTCATGTGCTACTTTTGCAAGAATTAAACATGAGGCATATGAAGTACTTAGTACCCTGCCAGGAATATGGGAGTAATTTAGAGGTAATACTTAAGCAGACTACAAGTCTCTAGATCATACTTTGTGGTCTTCAAGCAGAACTCAGGCAATTATATCTTCATAGCTTTCTCGCATTCTTTTTTCTATATGAACTTGTGATATTGGTCTTTCCTGGCATAGATTGTGTTTTGATTATGCACATCCGGCTGGCAAGGCCAAGTGCCTCCTTGGATTTCACTTAGCACAGTGCCACATGTAATTACAGGCTTGACACTTCCTTTCTGATGATAATTTTGATGGCAGCAACAGCACCACTGGTAATGGCAAGATGATAAATAACCTGAAATTCAAAATTCTCCCAAGTAGAGGGTCCCTCTTCTTAGCTCTGGACTAAAAAATGAGCACCTCACCCACATGTGCAATTAAAAACTTCTCACTCAGGTCAATCAAGTACCTGGGGGCTGACCAGGGACTATTTCGTGTTCTCCTCTTGCTGGCAGTTGTGCTTTCAAATATTAACAGGCCATCAAGCAGCCAAGACCCAAAGTGGTGTCCAGGTGGAAACAGTGGCCTCTTAGAGCTTTATATTTTTTGCTTTAGGTTCTTTTGTTGTCTCTCCTTTTCTCTTTCTTCCTTGTAGTTTAGTTTTGAACAGGTCACTTGTTTCCATGGTTTTCCAGAGTGTCTTGAACTCCATGATCTGGTTCGGTTTCATTCCACACTTCTTTCTGAGTCCAGATAACCAGAGGCCATGTGTTGCCACTGCACCTCACCTAACACATAGTGTTCTCCAAAAATGGTAAATGAAAGGCAGGCCATGCTAGAGAAAGGACCTGACCTAGACAAGCTGTAGGAATTGGACATCCACTGCCCCAAGTCCCTGAGCATTCTCTCTATCCACAAAGCCTTCAGAAATTTCCCTGCTACTCACTAAATTGGTTTTATATCCCAAATGGCTTCCTTTTGCCAATTAGGAAAATTAATTCAAAAGTCAAAAAGATTGAATGGTGTGAACACAGTTTCCCATGGAGAACAAATATAAGGAATGAGAGACAGAGCACTAAGCAGTGGAAACACACTTGCTCCGAGTGATGGACAGGGCAGTGACTTATGGAGCTCCTGCTTGCTCAACAGCTCCTCATGGCCTGAGCCCTCTCACTAAAACTCTACTCACAGCTTTCTCCTCTACCTTTGATTTATAGGCTCACAGCTGATCATTAAAATGTCAGTTGACATAGAGATGAAAACCAATGCTCATAACCATAGAATGCTGGTTAATGAAAATTAAGAAATATAACATATCTATTTTCTTTCTTTCTTTCTTTCTTTCTTTCTTTCTTTCTTTCTTTCTTTCTTTCTTTCTTTCTTTCTTTCTTTCTTTCTTTCTTTGTTTCAATGGGTCTCATGACACAGCTCAGGTTCATCGTGATACTCTTATCTTTGGTTCCCAGCATTGCGGTTACAGGTATGAGCCACAACACCCTGGTTTCAGTTGCTAGCATTGCATTTAGTATAGGGGATTGAGCCCAGGTCCTTGTCCTTGCCAGGCAGGTGCTTCAGTCACCAAGCTATCTTCCCAGCCCCAATACAACTATGTCATAATATCAGGCTACTCAAGGAGAGTTGTCTATGGTATTTTAATCCTGTATCCAGCTCCAAGTGTTTATAGAATACTCAGAGGACTTAGTCAGTCTGGATTCCTCCATGGAACCTAAATAGAATACTATCTGCTTGGAGAAAAGCCACACATTAATGTAATAGACTCAATTTTCTCATTATAAAATGGGAATGAAACATATTCCACATAAAGTTATGATAAAGAACAATCAGGTAATGCATGTAAGTTCTTTAATTTAACCTTAGCCTCCAACTGAATGTTTTACAAATGCTGTTAATAATACTGAGAAGTCAACTGTTATAATTAGACAAAAGTTATTATATTGTGTATAAATAAGAACATGCCTAATATTGTTGTGTCATAGCCTCACTTTAAAAATAGCAAGGGGAAAGGACCATTTTGGATTTTGATGCTTTTGGAATCTACCTGGATGTGTGCAGGACATACCGGTACAGTCCATTTTGCATATGTGAACTGGGTGTTCTTGTGTTGATACAAGAAAGTCAGCAGATGACAGCAGCGAAGGTAGTGAGAAGATGGCAGCAGGTGGGATGCACACTGTGGGTTGTCACAAGGAACCCCAAAGGAGCATTTTCCATTCCTGCCTTCTGGATCAGAAGAACTAATGAGGGTCTGACAGGAAAGGGACCCCTCCATTTTTCCTAAGTGTAGTAGCAAAGTCAAGAATGCTGAGGTAAGGGACGACGTGCATGCCTTTCTCAGTAACTAAGTCTACAAAATATATTGTGTTCACGTCTCACCATTACTTAGGTAAAATAGATCGCAAAGATAAATATTGGACTAGATGGGAGCATCCTAAACATTTTAAGTTTATACATAATTTTAGCCCAGTTTCCAAAAATGTACCTGGCAGGCAATCATTCTTCTCTGAGAATATTCCTCCATAATACCAAGAGAATAAATGTTCCTTTCATTCTAACAGTTAAAAAATTACTAGTAAAAATCTTATTCATTTATTCATTGAATTGAAAATACTTCTATTTTACCAATTTGTATGGTTTGTTTCCTCTGAATAGACAAATTTGTCTACTTTTGAACAGATATGAAATCTAATTTTTCATCTACTTGATAAAAACTTTGCTCAAAAAGGAATTTTTTAAGTTATTAATGACAGTGTTGGTCTTTGGAATGTGTTTAACTGAGAGGAGATTTCAAAATGCAGTTACTATGTCACATAGTCTGTGAAAACGTCTGGCGTTGGGAGCCTCCATTCCCACCACTGAGATCGGGTTGCAAATCCTACCAGGAGGTCGATGTCTGACACAAGATGCAGCGCGCAAAGCCAAGTTTCTTCCCATCATTTCCTAGAGATCTCACTGGCATTGGTTCTTGGCCCTCTCCTCCTGATACCAGAGTCAGACACTATTATCATCCATTCTAATTCTTAATGTTACTTTCTGAAACATTTCTTCTTTCTTTCTTTCTTTCTTTCTTTCTTTCTTTCTTTCTTTCTTTCTTTCTTTCTTTCTTTCTTCTTTCTTTTTTTTTTCTTTCTTTTTTTTTTTTTGGTACTGATGATTGAACTCAAGACTTTGTGCTTCTCTGGCACGCGCTTATGCTACTGAGCTATCTCCCGAACCCTCTAAAACTTTTAAAAGCTGATCAAACTTGAACTTGGATACACGTTGTTCAGTTCTTGCTTTTGGACCACAAATATCATGATGTACCAGAACATGAGCTTGCTTTTCTTTTCTCCATTCCTAACCATTTTTCCAGGCCTTGTGCTATCAATGGGGAAAGGGAAATGAAAAATGACAGCTATCACCCTGAAGGAACACAGATCCATTACTTGGCCCAGGGTAAACAAACTCTAAGATATGATAAGTATTCTCCAAATATTAAAGACAGAACTACCAACTAGGTATGTACTTGCATTCTTGTAATCCTAGCACTTTTGGAAACCTAGGTAGGTGAACTGAAAACTCCACCCCAATCTGGGCAACTAAGTGACTAAACAAGACCCTCTCTTAAAACAAACAAACAAACATGAACTATGCAGCCCTAGGGATGCAAATCAATGCAAAATCTTTGAGCCCAATCCCCAGCACTGCAAACAAACAAACATGACCCAGAAATCCCATTTTCCAAGGCAAATGAGATCAACGTACTGAAAAGATGTTCACTGCGATGTAATTCACTACAACTGAGATATGGAATCAACCTGTGATTGCCAGTGGGTTCAGTAGATGAATAAAAATATGTGGTACATATACACACTGGAGTGCTGCTTAGCCTTTCTTTAATAAGGAAATGTTGGAACAAGTGAGATAGCTTAGCCTCATAAATGCCTGCTTGGCATGCACAAGGTCCCAAGTTCAAACCCCAGCACAAAAAGAAAGAAAAAAAGAAAGCAATGCTGCTGTTTTTACAGCATGGATGAAGCCGGAAGATTCTATGCTAAGTTAAATAGGCCTGTTATAAATACAGGAATGTGGGTTGGGGAGATGGCTCAGTGGAATAAGTACTTCCCTGGCAAGCACAAGGGCCTGAGTTCAATCCCCAGTTCTAAATAACTAAATAAATAAATAAATGCAAGAATGTGAATACTACATAATCTCATTCACATGTAGATTCTAAATAAGATGATCTTGTACAAACAGAGTAAAACATAACCATTTTACAGGGAAAATGAAATAGGAGTAGATTATGAAGATATTGGTCAAAAGATACAAAATTTTAATTAGGGAGAATAGGTTTAGGAAATCTGTTGTATCACATGGTGGGTATATTCACTAGTTCATTATGCACTTGAAAATTGCTAAGGGTAGATTACAGATCTTACCACTACACACAAAACATAAGTGGGTGAGGTAGTATATATGATAATTAGCTTGATTTAGCCATTCTACAAGGCATATATATACCAAACAGCAGGTACACTGTAAATACATACAGTTTTTCATCTATCAATGCAAAAATAAATGTAGGGAAAGAATTTTTAAATGATGTGTGACAAATCCTAATTCAAAACCAAAATTCTAGCAGAGAACATTACAACTCCAGGCAAAGGCGAGACTTTAAAGATAAAGATGCAAAAGCTCTTTTGCTCAGGCCTACTGCAGGGTGGTTGAGACGCATGTGTGCAATGAAGGGCAGTCATGCTATCAAGTGCCTACCTAGGTTTCCAAAAGTGCTAGGATTACAAGAATGCAAGTACATACCTAGTTGGTAGTTCTGTCTTTAATATTTGGAGAATACTCATCATATCTTATAGTTTGTTTACCCTGGGTCAAGTAATGGATCTGTGTTCCTTCAGGGTGATAGCTATCATTTTTCATCTCCCTTTCCCCATTGATAGCACAAGGCCTGGAAAAATGGTTAGGAATGGAGAAAAGAAAAGCAAGTAGTACATGGTAGAGAAAAGCATAGAGCCTTTTTAGACAATGCTTGAACTGAAGTCTCAGAATCACCAATTCTCATGACAAATACTCTATGCTGGAGTCAAGATTAGAGTGGAACTTGGTGATAGAAAATGAAAAAAAATAGAACAGGATTCTGAAACAGGCTGTTAGAAACTTAGTGACAAAGAAAAGGATGTTCCCAACTAGCTAACAAGAAATAACTGAAACAATCACACTGGCAAAAGTATTTTACAAAATTGTAAAACATTACCACCCGGTTCTTGACGTTCATTCTAAATACAATTTCAAATCTTAGTCAGTGAGATTCTCCCATGAGTTGAACTAGAGGACAATCATTAGCTCAGAGTTGTGTTCGGTACATCATGAGGGCAAGCCCAGAGTCTGTGAAACGTGCTGCAATACTGATGCAGGCTTTTCTTCCTAGGGTTCAAAGTCCCCCTGAGGCTTCTGTGACATGGAGTTATTTCTACTGTGAGTTTTAATTGTCATTCTTTAGATGGCAAACTCAATTTTATGACCTCTGCACATTTTCTAGATGCAAAAAGGGTTCATTAGTTTCTGAGCTCAAAGGGTTTCCGTCACTGACTAATTGAGGCATCTCTATCATGTTTCAGCATCCACACATTTCCTATTCACCTCATGGGGCATCTTTTTTGAGCTGAGCACAGTGATCCTAAGCTTTTTATTATGTTGCATTTGAACATCTTCATAAAATACCCAGTGTGTACATAGAGATTAAATTTCAAAGTTTAGATGTCAAATTTTATGACAGACCTATGTTAAGTTAATTGTTAGTTCATTTATCATTCACAAACATTTTTGTGTGCTTTCCATGTGGATACTCAGTTCAATGATCTGTTTAATAACTGGATTGTGATTGACAGTTTTAGAACTCTCCTCTAATGTGCTTTCACTGGACAAACCCAAGAAACCCCATGTATACCAGTCCTGTTTTGTTTCTCCGATCCAATATCTACTTGAATACACTGGACACAAATAATACTTTTCTGTGTGAAGAGTGCCAGCAAGTACATCCAACACACTGTTGTAGCTGGTGAAGGGAAGAAGTACTATTTATACAAACAGAAATATTACTTTTTATCCTGTCTGGCTTCTTTTCAAACACAGAATCCCAAATACCACATTCAAGAAGCACCAACCTTTCTAATTCTACTCTTCCAGCCATCTAGCCTCCTTCCTTTCATTTCCTAGATATTTATTTTGAGAGTCCTGTCACTTTTATTGAGCCAATCTGGAAAACAAGATTCTCCAGTGCTCAAAACTCACATTAAGATAGCCATGTTCATCTGAGCAACTGATGATAACTGTGAGAATGATAGAGATAAAATGTGCTTAAAGGCAGCAAGACAAGTATGTGCAGATGCTACATGAAAACAAGCTTTGCTACATGAAAGTCATATTCTGCATCTCATAATTCCTTAAGGGGGTCCTATGAGATAACACTAGAGACACAGCTGTGGACATAATGCCCAGGATAATTTCACCAACTGGGGACCAACTGCCCCAAAGCTACATATTATGATGCATGAAGGGTGCCAGGGACATGATTAGTCATAAATGAGGAGACTAGAATACAAATGGTTAGGCTGAAACATATCCTCCAGCTCAAAGAAAGACAGGAGAAAGGGTAAGTGAAAAAGATTAAAAGAAAACCTGAAAAGTGTCATAAACCAAGACACATGAAGGTTGAAAAGGCATGAGTAAAAGTATGGCACCATGCTGTGGCCATTCTGAGTCCAAAGAATCAGAGAAAACTGTGGGACAAAAGAAAGACCGAGGCCAACCTATTTAATGCCACCATAACACTGACTTGAGAGCTAATATCTGGGATGTTGTTTGTGTAGCAAAGGGGAAAGCCATTTATTTCATTTGCAATATGCAATTCAGCAACATCTCAAATAAAACTCATGCTTTGAGCTGAAGCCTTCAATCACCATCTTTATTTAATAAAATTTGAACTTTCATGGTTAAGAACAGACATCTCGCAGTAACATTGAATTGAAAAGTCCTTATACAATTTTGCTCAAAACTGGCTATGTGTAGCTAATATTACTGTGATTATTTTTGAAAGCATCAAACATTTATTTATTAAGTGATGATCCCTTTTATAAATAAACAAATTACCAGCTGTCACTATCTTCTTTTAAACAAATGAGTTATTTATATAGGAAGGGCATAGAGCAGATAATAAGTCATACCATGTAAAAATAAAGCATTTGCTTTCAATGTTAGATAGCAAATAATTATTAAACTTGAATTTCAGTATGCCTAAGAGTTGAGAGTTATATGTGAACATTGAAAGACATTTCTAATTTTATCATGTTACATTTTAATGTTCTTATACCTATGAGCTACTTTACACCTTATGTTTATAGAATCACAGAACACTAATATTCTATGGTAAACCATAATTGATAAGAAAGTAATCCAACAACATAAAAATGTACTGAGTAATGACCTAAGAATAACAGATTTAATCATTTGTCATTTGGCTCCTGAATTCTAAACTTACTTTTGGAGATAGAAAATAGGAAAAGAAGGCATATATGCTGGATTATTCACAGATGTCTGTCCACAAAGTAAGCACAGAAAAAGTCAGCGAACCTTTTAATTACTGACTTAATCTGCCTAGGTTATTCCCTTGATTTTCTTTTAGTTTTAAGTTAGTAATCATGTATTTTGAGAACTTTTTCCAACAGTCAGACTTTGAAATAATTTTGGGTAACATATTGGCAGGCTATAGCAAAAAACTTAGAGGAAGCGGTGTAGAATGAAGAGGCTAAAACCCAACTCTATTTCCAGATTCATCCCCATCGGCCTCTCTTCAGCCTCTTATTTATTTTCTTCTGCAACAGTCAAACCTGAGTTTGTCTGATAGCTGTTTATAGAGTTTCAATACAAGAAGTGTTCAAAATAAAACAGAAAAAGGCTGTTTTATACTAGAAATGAAGATCGAGTAGACAATGCTGGCAAATGTCATTGGGACAGATTACAAGATGAGGGTTGTGAAGATAGCATCAGATTTAACAGAAGATCAAGAGTGATATTTGCTAGGATGATTTCAGTGGGCCTATGGAGGCCCACATCAAGGGGAGAAAAAGGACAGGCTCTGCTGCACGAGGGAGAAAACAGAGGACTGGAGTGGAAGCAGAAAAGGAGAAGCTGGGGCTAAGAGAGGTGTTTCTGCTTTTCTCAAGTAGAAATGACATATGCCAATTGTGATTGAAAGTTGCCCACAGAGAGGAAAAATTTTAGATCAAGAGAAAAAATGAAAATAAATGAAGTATTGCAAAGCAGAGAAAAGACCAAAGTGACAACAATTAGCTTTGAATTAGTACAAGAAAACCTGTTCTTACAGTCTGGAAGCAAATGTAGTTTAAGTAGGCAATGATACATAGAAGTATTTATGTATGAAAATCTGCCACTGGGAATCTCAATTTTCACTACTAAATAGACAGAAGAATAAATTAAATTTTTTGTAACAGCTGATATGAAAAATGGGAACACAAAATGATAAATGCCATAGAAATGGTCTTGGAGATTGTAGATGTATGCCGAAAAGAGAAGAAGAAGAAAAAAAACAGGATTAAGACCCCAGAAAGAAGATAGTTTGAATGAAGGATGACAATTTACAATGTGAAAATCAAAAAAAAGAAAACCAAAAAGGACAAGAAAGTAGCCTAAATGGGCCATAAGTATCTCTTCTGAATGTAAAATTACATTAAAGTTTTGAAAACATAGAAGTCAAGCACTTACACAGAGGTGATAAGAAAGTCTTTAGCAGAAATATGACAAAACAAGACAGCATATGTGACAATCAAAGTGAGTTTTGTCAATAATCATGCTATGACAACAGGTTTAAACAGTGCAGATACAGAAACAGGGCTGTACAGGATCCATACTCAAGGGTGTTATATGTAACCATCTTTAGACTTGTTGGCAGAAAGGAAGTTGATCATAGGACCCTAGTTATGGATGGCCCGACATGCAGGCAAGAGTCAGCATGATAGGATGAGTGTAAGCTGTTATAAATGCTAGGCAGACTCAAGGAAGATGAGGAACTATGTGTAGAAATATAACAAGTAGTGTGGGGGACAGCGATAGCAGTGTGGGCCAGGCAGTACAGGAAAGGGAAGGATGCATTTGGTTACACCTCAGAACAACAAGCCTCAATAAAGTTACAGTATGACAAAGATTAAACGATAATTTTGTGCTGCATGGAAAATATGAAACAGGAATATGAAGAGCAACTCTTCATATGGGCCCTGTTGAGTCATAGGTAGATTGAGAAATCTGAAAGGGGTAACGGCGAAGCAAGACTCTATCACAAAATAAAAATAAAGAGGGCTGGTGATGTACCTCAGTGTAAATCCTCAAGAGTCAATCCCTAGGACTATGAAAATTATAGTAAGAAGAGTGATTTTTAGAGAAAAGACATGAATCTCAGAAGTGTTTTATAAACATCAGGCCTTTTTTCTAGGAGAAATTATGCTCTGGTGCAGAAAGAGAACTGTTTTCACATTTCATATTACTTTAGTTTGTAACATCAGTCTTTTTTGTGTTTCTGGATATTAAACTCAGGGCTTTCACACTGAACTACAGTTCTATTTAATATTTTGGTTTAAGATAGGGCATCATTAGGTGGCCAGCTAGCTCAGAGGATTAAAGCACCTTCTTCGGCAGAGCACAGCAGCTGGGGTTCATCCCCAGGGCCTTGCTGGTCCTGACCCCAAGGCATGCTGAGACAGAGATGGAGACTGGACATGGTGGGAACTGCCTGTAATCCCAGTGCTTGGGAAGCTGAAAACAGGAGAATCACTACTAGTCCTATCTATGTAATTAGACCTGGTAGACCCTGTCCAAAAAAAAGAGCATTATTGAATCATTAAATTACCCACAATCAAGGTCAAACTTGCTATCCTCCTGCTACCTCCCAGAGTGCTGGAATAACAAGCATACATAGGTGACATTTTTATAAAATGATCTATTGGTAAGGAAGAAACAAACTCCCATAAGCTTCTGTGTGTATATCTGTATGCAGATTCATGACCCCTAAGTTCACAGGGAAAGAAAGTCCAAAATCCAGCCTTTTATTTCAATTAATGAGAAAAGAAGCATTTTCCAAGAGTTACTGTTATCTTCTAGAATAGGTACACATTTCCAGGATCTTGAGCACTACAACTAGGTTATCAATAAAATGCTGTTAAATAAAACAAAAAACACTTTAACTATATTAGTGAAGTGAAGGTAAAACATTTGGAAACATTTTTTGCACTATGAATGTACATGATTGTATTGGAAAATAGATTCCTGCTACTTATTTTGTTAGATAAATCTTTATCAGCAGTCACCATATGTTGGTTAACTAGAAAATCTCCTAAATAATATTATGCATTGATTAGAGCTTCTCATAGATAAAGTCTACCATAACCAATGAAATTTACCATGACGATATTTTGTTTTACTAAGATTTATATAGGTTTAATCATTAATTCCCATAGAAGAGCAAAATATATTTGTGCACATACAATGAGAGTTTACCACTAATATATGATACTCAGAGCAATAATTTATTTTGTGTACACAGCTGTGATCACACAATCATTTTGCCCTCCACATTCCTAATTGTTTTCATTTTTTAAATACTTGAGCCTTTACAATCTGCTTAACGCTGGTATCTGGTGCATGAAGAATATGGCACATTTTAAGATAAAAAATTTTTCCAGGTAATTGCACATAAAGAGCCTCAAATATCCACTGAATAAAAGTGGCAATTGATGTGTTAGATATAAGACATTTATAGCCTTACTCAGGGACAAAACATTTCCTCAAAACTATTATTACAGCCCATATCTCTAAGGCATTCTTTGGCACGGTGAAATGGATATAGCTGATATTCATAAAAAGAAGTCTATAGAAGGAACCTTTGGGTAGAGACTTATGGAGTAAAGAAGTAATACTTGAACTGGATATAGAGTGACAGGGAAAATCTGAGTTGCAGAAAATGAAGGATATTTAAATTCCTTGTAAGATCTGTGTGTTTGTGTGGAACAGAGATGGAGAGAGGGAGGGAAGGGAGTGGAGGACGGAGGGAGAGAAGGAGGGAGGGAGATCTGCTCAAGTGGCAACTTATAAAACATTCATTATATTTGATGATGTGTGTTCTTTACATCAACTGATTACTGAAAGGAAGCCTGCAGAATATACTGCTCTACTCTTAATTTACACATGAGAAAACTCAGACTCCCAGATTTATCTGAAGTGCTGTAGACACTTCAATGGGCACACTGAACAAAATTCTGTGAATATATAAAATAGCTTTGAATTGTACAGGTTAAAGGGATGAACTATGTGTTACATAAATGGTATTTCAATAAAGCAGTTGCCAAGGGTGGAAAAAAGGACAGGAGTGGGAACGTGGGAATAGAACTATGTCCAACTCAGAAGGAAAAACATTATAATAACCTAACTGCTCAAATAGAAGATGACACAAAGTAACAGGTAGAAATTCAAGGACTTTATACTGCCTTAACCTGCAGGATGTCTGCCTATATCATCCCTCAGGCACCACTAAGCACAACTATACTTACTGTGGACATGAATTATGATCACAGGATCTGGAGAATTTGTCAACAGACTACATCTCATATATCATTTCCCCTGAACCACTGATTAGCAGATTTCTGAATGATTAAAACATCTGGAGATGAGTAACTGTGACTTTTAAATTTCTTCTTCCTACAGGCAGTTGGATAATTATAGTGATACCATCTGACTTGTCAGCGTTGCAGCCATTGCTGTCATCCTTGGGTAGCTGGGTGAAGATCTGAGAGTCATACTCTGCTCTCTCAGATAAAATCCTTTGGTGCACAGGAGTTATCTGCAGGCATTTGGGATATCCAAACATGACCCCATCCCATGAGAACATCTTTATCCTGATGGCTACATAAATTGGGTAAGGGGAAAGATCTCAAATGGATATACCCAGTGGCTTGTACTCCAAGAGCAGTGAGATTTGTAATTGTAAAACCACTCTGTCAATCTCCCAGGTGGGGCAGGGCACATGGGGGGGGGGCTGAGTGACAGGGTGTGTGTCCAGTGTGCTTGAGGCCTGAGTCAAAAAGACAAACAAATAAAACACAACCTGAAACTCTTCCCACCACCTCACTAGGTTTTAAAATTAATTTTTTCTCTTTTTTAAAATTAGCACATTTTGCAATACACAGTAATCACACTGCCTGTAGAAAGTTGAAGCAGATATATAACAGCTTCCTGACCCAGTCAATAAAGGAGCAAGTGAAATGAATGCACACTTCTCAGAAGAATTAAAAGTGGCCAATAAATATGTAAAGAAATGTTGAATATTATTGGCCATTCGAAAGTGTAAATTAAAAAAAATCAAGATTCTACTTTACCTCAGAAAGAATGCCTGTCAGCAAGAAATCAAATAGTGACAAACACTGGCAAAACTCTGGGACAAAAGAACGCTACTACCATACATTTCCATGGGAAAGTAAACGGTTATTATCATCTTGGAACTTAGTATGTAGATCCCTCAAAAAATTGCTACTTTCACTACCAGCATATATTGAAAGATTTTTACTCTCACTGTGTCATAATTCTACGTTTGCTTTTGCTTTAAAGTTAATCCTTGGGGAAAGCACCAACTTGGTCATCTGGCCAGGGATTCATTTACCCAAGAATATGTAACCAAATCCACAAGGCAAGGTCTGGTCTTATGGATAGCAATGCCTCTCTACTTCCTAAGACCTGGTTTCTTCTCTGGACATTCCATCCTTTCTAAGACCCTCAGCACAAAACAAGAGGGAACAGGAGTTGCCAGCATGACTGAAAATACGACCAACTGTGTAGAGCATCCTGTGACAACTAAAATGTGTGAGAGTGTCAGGACTCCAGCAAAATTGAAAAACAAGAGGAGGCAGACATGGAGGACAAGGAGGATGAAGAGGAGAAGGGGGAAGGGCATCCCATTCTCACCCTAAAAGCAGGGAGATATAATTTTTGATGTAGGTTAGTTCTAAAGCAGATACATTCTTTAATGGGGTAAAAATGAAATAATATTCTGTCCAAATTAAATAAAGAAAGAGAAACCTAACAAACAACTTCAGAGATCAATATAAGTGAACCAAGTAAAAGCACTGGGACTTTTTCAATGCTACCAGGGATTCAGATTGCTGAGTCAATCATAATTAGACAGACCAGGGATTCCTTGTTCTTCTCATATGACCTTGGTCCTTAATGATGGATTGCAGACCTATTCCATACAGTATTTCACAGGCCCTAAGGAGTTGTTTCTTGGCAGTGGAAGTGATACCACAAGGGATACTCAATTCAATTCAAATCCGGCCTCGTTAAACTCCATGAAAGTTATCTAAATCTTGATTTCCTTCTTCACTCTAAAATTAGTTTACATTTCACATAGCTCAGGAAGCTAGGTGACCTTACTGTAAGAGTGAGAAATCAAATTAAAACACAAAACCAAGAGCAGATGATACCCTTTAATGATAATGAAGGAGAATATAGAAAATATAAGAAAGTGTCTGTTCAATCCAAAATAGATTCTCAATCAAGATTTCCAAAACTGTGTTCCAGAAGGTTTCAACAGCTGTTCTTCAATGGAGTATCTTGGGTAAATGATTGCATTTGATATTCAATTTTATGTTTAGAAGTATGGTACTTACAATTCCCCTATTTAATAATGCACATATATATATATATCGGAATTCTTTTTAAAAACATTTTATGTACTTAGTACAGGGTCTCGCTATGCAGCTCAGACATAGTGATCCTCCTGCTTCAACCTCACCAGTGCTGGGATTACAGGTCTGTGCCACCACACCCGGCCTTGGTGTCCCAAGCTGAATAAAAGAAGGAACATAATAGTAGGAGCACGAAGATGCTTAAGGAAGCCAACATAAAAAATGAACAAGAAATGCCATTTTATGATAAATGGGCACACAAAACATCCACATATATGATTTAAAATAATTGTCACAGCACTGTTCAAAGAGCTCAGTGAATTAAAGTGTCTGCACACTGGCACAGGAGCTGAGGTTTCAATCTCCAGGCCTGCCGTGCTGACCTCACACCCAGGGCACAATGAGCTGCAATTGAGACTGGACGTGGTGGCGTGTGCCTGCAATCCCAGCTCTTGGAAGGCTGTGAATATGTGGATCATAAGTCTGATCTAGTAGTGAGACCTTGAACACCCTGTGGACCCTTCCCTAAAATACAAAAATAAAATAATTGTCAGATTTCAGTAAATTTGACCTGTGAAATATGAAACATCTCTAAAATTATGCACATAGATCAATATGTGCTCAAAAATAGGACTAGGCGGAGCATGGAAACCTTTTTGTTTCCAAACAATATAACTGACTGAAGAATTCCTTTATAAACAGAGCTTTTTCTGTCACACCTACTGTTCAGCCAGCCACTGGCTAGCTGGGCTCAGGTTTAACAGAACATCCGGAAAATACAGTAGATCTAAATGGAAGGCGTCATCGATAACCCCTGACTCCAAAGCCACAGGATACGAGGAAGATAATTCCAAAGTACAATAGCACCAGGCACAGTGTTCTGAGGTTGCCCACATCGCTAGACTTGCCACTTTACAAACTGCTGAAAACTGTTAAGCTTTGGATGGCATCAAGCTCAAGTTTATGCCTTCTCTTCTGAGACAAGAAAACAAAGGTAAGGACCAAAGATGAACAGAAACACACAAATGCTTTTCAAAAGGGTGAAGTAGAAAGAATTACCTGCCATGGAAATAATTAGCCAGAGTTTCATGAACAATAAGGGACAGACCCAGATGCTGAAATAAAAGTAGTGTTTTGGAAGATAAGATCAGGTGTAATGCCAACATTATTAGCAAGCCGCATTAAAGGAAGCTTACAGGGACTTGCAGAATCTACAAATGCCAACTCATACATGAAGTGTATTAGAAAAATGTGGGATAATATTTGAAAAGTTGGATTTTGTAACTTTCCAATTGTACACATGTATAATGGGGCCAGAATATGCTGCTAAATTCCCACACGACTCAAAGGGAGGAGGAAGGAAGGCCATAAGAAAGTGGCAGTTTATGCAGCTCAGGGAGATTGTCAAGCTTGGAAAGTTTGAGATTTACTCTAACAAAGCTCCTCTATAACTGTATTCAGTAGAATTTTAGCCATAGTGATAAAATCAGAAGGCTTCTATTGAGAAATAAAATGTTTTTCTAAAATGCTCACCACTTAGAGCATTTAAGTGACAATTTGTAAACTTAAGGATGAAAATCCCTGATTTAACAAACATGGAACAATTTTGACTATTACAATAACAGCAAACTTCCATCTGACCATGAGATGTATACTCTTCAGGTCTGGCATGGACTGCTTATCTCAGAATCAGAGGACTATGGAGTACTCTCAACTCTGTTATCAATTTGAACATCAAATCTCTCCTTGCATCAATTTCTTCCTATGAGAGAGGACAATAATGTTGCCTAGTAGCTATCAAGTGGCTCAGTAAGTACCACATTAAAAACTGGGGAGAGAATTTCAAGCTATTAATATAAAGCATATACATTATTATTGACATGCATTACTACACACAGAAGCATGTATAGCCAAATGTTTCCGAAGAACTCTTTCAGTTCTTCAGTTCTAGGGATATGATTTCACTTTTCAGTCTTCTTTCAAATGTGTATTTTAATATGTCATTGACACCAGAGCCTTCCTGGTAGTGCACGCCCGGATGACAGGGGCACAGTGCAGCTGGTCGTTTTCATCCCATGGTCACCAAAGGACAGCAGACTTACAGGGAAAATAACTGGGTGGCTTCGAATTGAAAATATAACTCACAGTAAAATAAAAACACACTCCAAATACACAGCTTGGCTAAAGAAGAACCTTTTCTGAAAACATATTTAACACAAATCCACACATGTTCAAAATATTCCCCAGTTAACCATCTCCCGCTGAGGCATCCACTGAACCCCAGCTATGGCACCGTCTGTTTCTATCCCCTGCTGTTTTGTCACCCTTAAGGGAAAAGCTGGCAGGGACTTACACATGGCTGAGCATAGCTACAGATCATATTCAGTAAACTACTACTTTAAAGTCATCTCCAAAACTGCTTTAAGTTCATATGAGGAAAATATAAATATCTTCAATTTATATGATACAGGTTTTGATTTCTGTTTTTTCTTTAAGATGAAAACAGCCAGGATTCTGTTTCTTAGCTTCCTGAACCATCCAATGTAAAGGGACTACTTTTCCCTAAGGAGACCTCTGTCTACTCATTTACAACCTCACAAACTTGATCATGAGGACAGAAAAGTTTGAATGTCATTCACCCAAGTAAGTATCATGTAACAAATACCAAATATAGAATGTTGTGTACTCAACTCACCCTCATGCACTATGCAAGGTGCTTAGTTTAATTCTCCACTCCCATTTGAATAATTGAGTCCCACAAGCAAGTTAGGTGTTGAACATGTCATAGTTAATTTTTGGCAGTATCAGACTGTGCTCTGTAATAAAAAAGGAGGAGTAGGAGGTAAAAAAAAAAAAGGACGAAAAGGGGAAGGACAAAGGGAAGAGAAAGGGGAAGGAAAAGCAGAGGAAGGGAAAGAGGAAAAGAAGAAGGAGAAGCAGAGAAGGAAGAAAGAAGAGGAGGAGGAGGGAGTTGAGAAGGAGGAGAAGGACGAATAAGAAGGAGGAGAAGGGGAAGGCGGAGGGGAAGGAGAAGGGGAAGAAGAGGAAGGGGAAGGACAAGGACAAGGACAAGGAGAAGGATAAAAGAGAAAACTTCATTTCTTTCAGTTAGCTGATCTCCAGCCTGAGTCTAAATGGTTTCCTCACACACAAAAATCAGTTTTTCCCAGTTCCTTAATCCAAGGAGATCAGCCGGGCTTCCCCCAGCAGGTGTTCTACAGTGTGTGAAGAACATCTTTTCCCTGACCCAGGTTTTATATCCTCTATTTTTGAAATTTCTGCTATCAGCACTAGTAGTGAGCCAGTAAAATCATGCACCATGATAACTGGATCCTTAGGTAATTTACAATCCACTTGCTCACTTAACACATGCAGAGATTTGAGCCATGGAACTGTGACTTGGCCAAGATCACTGGTCAGAAGGAACGAAGGGCACAACTGTGACCCCCCTGTGAGCTACAACTGAGCAGGCCCTACCCCTTTTGCCTCCTCTCCCCTCACAATGGCCACGTGGTGGACAGGGTCTCTTTATCTACAGCAAAGGCAGCAACAGCTCCATATCTTTTTCTTTTTGTACGTTTTATTATTATTTTTAAGGAATACAAGACAGTGAAAGAAGAAAACATCATTATACATGATACTAGATTTCACTAAAAAAGTAATAGGAATCCAACAATGGTTGCTATATTACATGATGCCATGTGAAAATTAGTTTTTCAGATTACTGCATATAAACATATAAGTTTTGTTTTAAAAAAAACAGTAACTAAGAAGTTATCAGAAATTCAAGAAAGGAAAACAATCAGAGTAAAAACAAAAATTGTAAGCATTAACTGCTCCTTTCTTTTTTATATTCATATAATTAGAATTCTCAAAGTAAAAAGGAGTAAACAATAAATATTTAAAGATTTAAAATTTCTGAATTTAGTTCAACTTATAATACCTCATTTCCAAGAAAAATGAACCTTTTGCATAAGAAACTTAAATCAAATCATACAAACATACACAAAATGAAATTGTCCAAAATGTATTATAAAGAAAAAAATGGTTAAAGCATAAACATAAAAATATTAGTTATATAATAACAAAATTAAATAGCATCTTATTCCACATTAGAAATAAAAAGTAGGACCAATTGTGTAAGAAAATAGGCTAATTAAAGGACTAAAAGAAAAAAAAATCTATCCTCTTTGAATTTTATACTTAGCCAACATACCTTTGAAAACTAAAAGTAAAATATTTTCTATTTATACAAACTGAAAACATTTTAATACCTCCAGATGTAGTATATAGGAAATAATAAAGAGCATAGTTCAAAAGGCATGAGAAGTTGCAGTGTGCTCCTGGATGAACAATAAAGAGCTCTCAAAGTGATAGTTATGCAGGACTATATAAAATATATTAGATGAATCCTTATTTAAAAGGTCATTGAAGATTTCTGGAAACAGTACCAATCTTATGTCAGGTTGCAAATGTTTTTTTTTTTTTTTCAT
>PVKA01007960.1:0-17588 GCA_004027165.1 Ctenomys sociabilis
ATTCTGTAGTTCCTTTGTCTGTGTCATCCATGTGGATGAGTCACGGCCAATGCTTGACCAGAATGCTCTCTGTGAGAGCCTGAGAAAAAGTTTTCTCTTCATGTGACTCTCCCCAGGCACACTATAGAACTTCAGTCTCTTTCCTCTGTGGCTCCACAATCTCCTTGCTCAGAAAATTTGGAGCTCACCTGAGTCTCATAATATTGCAGTACAGGTTCTCCTATTTCACTTATGAGTATATGTTCAAGTGGCATCCACTTTAATATAAATGCATCAAGTTTATCATTCTTTAAAGCTGAGTAATGCTCCACTGTATAGAAATACCACATCATTTTCAACCATTCCTCATGTGTTGAGCAATTTGGTTGTTTCCAAGATTTTGATATCACAAATTGTGCTGCTATAAACATAGGTACACATATACCAATGTGATATGATGTTTTCACTTCCTCCAGGAAAATTCCCAGTAGGGGGATAGCCTGCTTGAATGGGATTTCCAGTCCTACTTTTGTGAGGAGTTTCCACACTGATGTCTACAATGGTTGCACCTGTCTACATTCCCAGCAGCAATGGAGAAGTGTTCCCTTTTCCCTACATCCTCTCCACCATTTATTGTTGGTTGATTTCTTTATGATAGCCATTCTTTCTGGAGTGAGATGGTATCTTAGTGTTGTTTTAACTTGTATTTCATGGATGGCTGGTGATATGGAGCATTTTTTCATATATTTATTCACTTCTTTAATTTTGTCCTCAGAGAAGTGTGTATTCATCTCAGATGTCCATTTCTGGATTGGGTCTTTAAATTTGAGGGCCATAATGTATTTTAGTTCTTTATAAATTCTAGAGAGCAGACCTTTGCCTGAGTGGTTTAAGTTAAGATTTGTTGGAAATTTGTGGGTTGTCTTTTAACTTTGTTGACAATTCCTTTTGACATACAGAAACTCCTCAAGAAGAGTGGATACCAGTTGTTAATTCTTCCAAGTGTTTCCCATGCGAATACATGTTTTTTCATGAACTCTTTCCTACCCCTATTTCTTCAAGAGTTCCTCCTACTTTCTCGTCCAGAAGATTGAGTGTTTCTGTTCTAATGTTTAGATCTTTAATCCATTTTGACTTTAGCTTAGTGTATGGTGACAGACCTGGGTGAAGTTTTAGTTTTTGGCATATGGAAAGCCAGTTTTTCAAGCACCATTTATTAAAGATAGGTACATGCTTCTTCCACTAAGCATGTTTGGCTCCCTTGTCAAAGATCAGGAGGCTGAGTGTGTTTGTAGAGGCCTCTGCATCTTCTAATTGATGAAATTGATCCTCAGATCTTTTTCATTTCCAATACCATGTTGATTTTATCACAGTGGCTTTGTAGTATCATTTCAAGTCAGGAATTGTGATGCCTCCTGCCTTGTCCTTGTTGACCAGGATTGCCTGTGCTATTCTATGTCTTTTCTGGTTCCAAATAAATTTTAGGAATGATTTCTCTAGGTCTGGGGGTATGTTGGTAGCAGTTTGATAGGGATAGCATTAAATATATACAACAATTTTGGCTGTATGACCATCTTCACGATGTTGGTTCTTCTTATCCAGGAGCATGGAATACCTTTCCATTTTCTGAAATCCTCTATGTTCTCTTTTCTTAGGGTGTTGTAATTTTCTGTGAAAAGATCTTTGACTTTCTTGGTTAAGTGAATTCCAAGATATTTCATTTGCCGTGGTGCTATTGTAAAAGGTATTGTTTCTGGTGTTTCCCTTTCAGTGTGCTTGTTATCTATGTAGAGGAATGCAATTGACTTTTGAGTATTGACTCTGTACCCTGCTATGCTATGGAATTTGTGTATCAAGTCTAGTAGCTTCTTGGTGGAGTTTTTTGTGTCTCCCAAGTAAAGTATCATGTCATCTGCAAACAGTAATTTAACTTCTTCTGTACCTATTCATGTTCTTTTTATTTCTCCTTCTTGCCTAATGGCTGTAGCTAATGCTTTGAAGACTATATTGAATAGGAGGAGTGGTAAGGGACATCTTTGTCTTTTACCAGATCTAAGAGTAAAAGATTTCAATTTTTCCCCATTTAAAATTATATTAGCCATTGGGCTGTCATAGATGGCTTTTATCAAATTGAGGTAGAGACTTTCTATTCCAATTTTCTATAGGACTTTGAACATGAATGAGCATTGGACTTTGTCAAAAGGTTTCTCTGCATCAACTGAGATGATCATGTGGTTTTTAGATTTCAGTCTGTTAATATACTGTGTTCCATTTATAGATTTTTGAATACTGAACCATCCTTGTGTCCCTAGGAAAAATCCTACCTGGTCATTATGTATGATCTTCTTGATGATTTGCTGTATTCTATTTGCTAGGATTTTACTGATTTTTGCATCTATGTTCATGAGGGAGATTGACCTGTAGTTCTCCTTTTTAGTTGTGTCTTTCCCTGGTTTTGGAATCAGTATAATACTTGCCTCCAGAAATTATTTTGGGAGGACTGCTTCCTTTTCAATTTCATTGAAGAGTTTGAGGAGTGTAGGGATTATATCTTCTATAAATTTCTTGTAGAATTCAGCTGTGAATCCATCAGGAGAAGGACTTTTCTTTGTTGGAAGGCTTTTTATTACATTTCATATCTCATTGAGTGTCCCTGGGTTATTGAGAGTTGTTATATCTTCTTGGTTCAGTTTTGGTAATTTGCACCTTTCTTGGAATCTGTCCATTTCTTCTTTGTCTTCTGTTAGTGTAAAGATTGTCGAAGCAGCTAGTGACAATCTTGTGAATTTCCACTGGATTTGTGGTGATTTCAACCTTTTCATTCCTTATTGCTTTTGATTTTTTTCTTTCATCTTTTGATGAGGTTAGCTACGGGCTTATCAATTTTATTTAGTCTTTCAAAGAACCAGCTTTTTTGATTTGTGGATTCTTTGAACTGTTATCTTCATCTCAATTGAATTAATTTCTGCTCTAATTTTTATGATGTCTTCCCATCTTGTGCTCTCAGTTTGGTTTGCTCTTCATTTTCTAGATGTCAGAGGTGCAACATTAGAGTGTTTATTTGTTCCCATTCTGTTTTCCTAATGTGTGAGTTCATAGCTATGAATTTCCCTCTGAGAACTGCTTTCATCACATCCCGGAAATTCCAACAAGTTGTGGTTGAATTTTCATTCAGTAGTAGATATTGCTTTTCTTGTTTAATTTCATCTGTGACCCATTGTTGCTGAGTAGGGTGTTGTTTAATTTCCATGTATTTAGTGGGTTTTCTAGTTTCTTTTTTCATTTATTTCCACTTTCATTGGATTGTGGTGGGATAATATGCAAGAGATGATTTTTTTTTCTTTCATATACTTAAGCATGAGCAATGAACTGGTATGTGGCCTGTTTTAGAAAATGACCCATGTGCAGCTGAAAAATGTGTATTCAGCTGTGGTTGGGTGGAATACTCTGTATATGTCCATCAGGTCCATTTGTTCCAATATCTGGTCCAGTTTTCCTACTTCTTTGCTAATTTTTTTGTCTGGTTGACCCATGTTTTTGAGATAAGGGGGTGTTAAGGTTTCCTGTTAAGATTTTGCTCTTTGATATTAGATTTTATCATGTCCATTAAGATTTGTCTTATATAGTTTAGTGCTCCTGTGTTTGGTGCATAGATATTTATGTGTGTTACCCATTCCTCTTGAATTTTCCCCCTAACCAATATATAGTGGTCTTCTTTATTTCATTGGATCATTTTTGGTTTGAAGTTGAGACTGTCTGAGAACACAACTGCTACTCCTTTGTTCTGAGGTCTTTCGGCATGTACAATTGTTTTACATCCTTTGACTTTAAGCCTATGAATGTCTTTTTGATTTAAGTGTGTTTCTTGTATACAGCATATTGTTGGGTTTTGTTTCATAATCCACTGTGCCAGTTTATCTCTCTTAATTGGTGAATTGAGTCCATTTGCATTAATGATTATAATTGAAATGTGTTGATTTATGATTGTCATGTTATTTACCTGCTGTTGTTTACTCTTTTTATCCTGTGTTGAATTGTTTGCCCTGTTTAGTGTGTTCCTTCTGTTCTAATTCGTTGAGCTCTGGTGATTGTGGTCTCTAGAACATCTTTCAGTAGCCTGTATAAGGGTGGCTTTGTTATCATGAAATTCTTTAGTCATTGGCTGTCACTTCTCCATCAAAGTTGGAAGAGAGTTTTGTAGGGTATAGTAGTGTGTGCTGGAATTTGTTTTCATAGAGGACTTGAAGAACTCTGCTCCAAGGTCTCCTTGCCTTCATGGTTTGTGAAGAGAAGTCGGCCATAATTCTGTTGGGTTTTTCTTTGGATGTAATCTGCTTCTTTTCTCTATCGGCTTTCTGTATATTATCCTTGTGTTGGATTTCTGGGATCTTGCCTATTATCTGTTTTGTTGTGTTTTTAGTTGTGTTGAAGTTATTTTGCCTTCTGAATATTGGATTGTTTCCTCACATTTGGGAAGTTTTCTGCTTTTACTTCTGCCAAAATTCTTTTTATATAATTTGTATTGACTCCTTCTTTCTCCTTGATGCCAATTAATCTCACATTGTTCATCTTGGCATCGTCTTGCAGGTGGGTTATTTTTTTCCTGCATCCTCATTGTTTTTAAGAGATCCTTTCTCATCTTTTTACTAGCTGCACCAGTGTCTTCAAGATGTGAAACTGTCTTTGCTTTCACTCAGATGATTTTGTGGACTCATGATTTAGATGTTAAGTTTTTCTATATCTCTTTGACTCTGCTTCATGTGATCTGTTTGTTCCCTGTATTGCTCATTAAAGGAATCCATCACATTTCTAATCTCTATTTTTTTTTTTATCAATGTCTTCTTTAGAGTTAGCTGTTAATTATTTTACTGCATAGTTTTTTCCAAATTGGATTTACTCTATTTCTGGAATTGATTCTCTACTTCAGATGCTATGATTTCAAGGAATTCTTTTTTATTTCAGAAATTATTTCTGCTTTGGATTACTGTTTATCTTCCTGCTGTTGTTTCTTTGCTTTTTATGCTATTATTTCATATGTTTCAGCTAAAATAGTGTTATCTCTGCTCTTGTTCTGGGTGAGCATTGTCTTTCCTCCATGTGTTTCTGGATTTGATTCATTACTTCAGATGCTATATATTCAAAAATTTCTTTTTTGTTTCAGGCGTTAATTCTTGTCTGTATTCCTGTATACCTTTCTGCTGCTGTTTATTTGCTTCCTACTCTGTTCATTCATTCATTTCAGCTGAGGTAGTTTCCTCTGCACTTATTATTGGTGGGCTTGAGGCATGAGATTGCATTTTATTCCATACCTTTGTTATTTTGTATAGCACTGACCCCTGGCCTTTGGTGTCAAGATTTGATGCAGTTACAACCTTAGCACATAATGAGATTGGGGTACCGATCTACTAAGTTTGAGTTCATCCAGTTATGCCTGGCTTGGATCTAGCTGTTGTGTTCAGTACCTTTTTGCTGCAGGACCTTTGGCACAACTTTGAGCATGTGGTCCCCTTCTGTTGTGTCCCTGGCCCAGGAAGCACCACAAACTCACCGGGCTATGCTGGGCTCAATCAGGGGCTGGAAGAGTCGCAGAACTTCTCATTCACTTGGTGGGCTTGGGGGCAGGGGCTCTGGGTAGTTGCAGGGTGGGCTTGGCTCAGGTGGATCATTGAGAGAGTCTCAGAAATTGTTGCTCGCTCAGAGGTCTTGGTGTCAGGGGCTCTGGATATTGCTTGCTGGAGGCACGTCTGGAAGCTGATAGTTCTCCCACACACTCACCGGGCCAGGCTTGGGTGGATCAGGGGCCAGAAGGTCACAAAAATTCTCCATCACTGGGCGCTATTTCTTTTTTATTTTCACTGGCAGGGTTCCATATGCTCCACTTTCAGATGTGTCTCCAGGGTGCCCAGGTAGACGGGGTCCAGTAGCCCCTTGGACAACATCGCTGCACCACCCCTGCATCCGGGTACTCTGCCAGTGATGCACATGGTGTGGACAAGCCTCACTCCCAGGGACATCGCCTATCCTACATTTTGGCCCTACTCTTTCAAAGTCAGTGGGGACTCAGGATATAATAGAACCTGTACTATAACATCCTGTAACTCATTGGTGTCCCAAATTTTCTGATGAAGGAGATTATGGGGTCACAGAAGGAAGTGATCTATGATGTATCATGCACCTAAGGAGATTCACATGGAGAGAAAACATTCTATGTTTTGTTTGTTTTTGAGGAGTCAGGGATTAAACACAGGCCATTGTGCTTTCCAGGGAAGTGATTATTCCACTGACTCATTTCCCCATCCCAAAATATTCTGTCAGGCTTTCATAGACAGCAAATTGGTCAAGCAATGGCCTTGATCATCCACATGGCTGACAGTGACAAAGGATCTACAAAGTGTGGTACAGGGCTTCAGGGTAAATCCTGAGGGGATTTTTCTGACCTTGTCAGATACAAAATTACATTGCTTGTTTTATAGGTCTTGCTTTATTTTGGTCTTTACCGTCCAGCAGAAAACTATAAAAATGAGGTATTAAAAGTAAAGCCACATTAATGTGCTGAGCTAAAGGCTCATATCGACAACCTCTGACATTACCAATCTTACAGATAACCCACTATTATTATGGACTACTGAACTGTATTGGATTATTTTGCTGAATTCACTGACCTACAATATTTAAATGGCAGAGGAATACCTATCTCTGCCCAAACTAGGTAAAAAGGTGATACAAATGAAGGACCATTTTGTAACTATATATACAAGATAGTTGCAATAGACAGACAGCTTTCTCTTAATTCAATGAAAAAAGATTTTTACTAGTAGTGTTTAGACAGGATATGATGTCTGGAACTTGTACTATGAATAACTACTATGAAGACAACAATATGCAATATTTTAATTACTGCAACTGTTCTAATAAGCTCTTTTTGAAACCATCTTATTGCTATTTGTTTCTCAATAAAATTAATTTTAAGAAAGGATTAAACAATGAAGATAAGAGAAAGGAAAAAAGATAGGGAAAAAGAAAAAGGGAGACCATACAAGTGTATATACAGGATGGCTGAGATGGTTGTACTAATAATCTCTCTCAGGTTTTTCAAAATAGTTGTTAATATTTAGAGTTTTCACCTTGACTAACTCTGTATGCTGATATCTGCAATGTAAGCAATAACATCGAGGAGAGCAATGTGTAACAAAAAGCAAGTTGTTGAATAACTTTCATCTTGATTTTGTAAATGTATACTGTTTCTAATATCTTATCAATTATACTCCTTAGAATAATTTTTTTAAAAGACACGGAAAAAAATTAGATTTCTTGAAAGCAAGCATTAATATTCAATTAGTTGTACAGTCTTGCATAACTGTATATGCCGCAATTGTCATTTTCTAGGCTGTGTTTGATGCTATTCTTATTGCTGATTGTAGTGCTCTAGCCAATGTGAGCTCATTGTTTTAATGAGTAGTTCTTCTTGGTATGCCAAGACAGAGATTGTGTGAGGATAATACACAATACCCATGCCAGCACCACAGAACAAGGAGCTAGGACAAACAGGCGGTGCCTTTTCATGCAAAACAAATTGAAGAGGTAGGGTCTCACCACTGACTCAGAATCCAAAAGTCAGCTACATCAAGCAGACACTGTGAAGAAGTAGTCATTTCCTAATGGTCGTAAATGCTAGCAATAAATATATTTGCCACAAGCAATTTACAAGCATTAACTCAGAAATTAAACTAAAAGAAAAAAAATTAAAAATAGAGAATGAGAAGACTCTTAAGATGCAAGCCCAGACTTCCTGCCCATCAAAGGCACACCCAATGATGTCAGCAATTCCAAAGCCACCCACATGGATTCTCTGAAGTGGTAACAATGGAATTAACAAGCAGGAGAATCAGGCTTTCAAAAAAATAAATCTGAAATAATTTCTCAGCTAACTGCAGAGATAATGACCATAATTAATCACAAGGTTAGTGAGTCCAGTGCACGTACAGACTGAAAAAAAAAACAAAAAAAACAGAAAGCTTAGAAAGTGATGGAAACCATGAACACACAACATAGACAAGGTGTGGAATCCATGCAGTATTCTAACAGATATCCAAGAGATTAAAATTTCCACTGAAAAGGGCTGGGAAGATGGCTCAGTAGAATAAGTGTTTCCCTGGCAAGCACAAGGGCCTGAGTTCAGTCTCCAGGTCTGCAAAAAAAAATCTTCCATTGAAAATATGTGGAGCAGAATGATCAATGTAGGGACAGAATATCTGATCTAGAAGACAAAATTGAAGTTAGCAATCATGAAAACAAAGGTTTCTTAAAATAGCAAGTGGTAGGCGTGGTGGCATATACCTCTAATTGTAACACCCTGAGGCATGAGGATTGCACAATGAGTTCAAGGCCATTCTGAGCGACATAGCAATATCCTGCCTTGAAAAAACAAAACAGCAATGACTCACAAAATTACCCATCAAATAGATGCTAGATGATGCAAAGAAGCATAACATGAAGTAGGTCAGATTCAAAGAAAAAGCAAGAAATAACACCAAATAAAAGCTTGGCTATGGAAGTAATAGTAGAAAACTTCTGTGGGTGACATGGCACAGAGGCAGTGCCTCAAGGCTGCTGAAGACTGCAAAAGCAACAAGAGCAAAAAGTGGGGAGAGCAAGCTCTCTTCTCCCCTACATCGTTAGCAGGCAACCACCCGCTGGTGGCACTGCAGCACCCACACTATCTCCCTGCCCTCTTCTTGCACAGGATGTGGATGCTTGCAAACTGAGGACACTGGCTCTCTGCTGAGTTGCTCAGTCAAACATCTAAACTTGTCAAGTTACATAATGTACCAACCTTTGGGGTGTGTATATGTTCGGTTTTCTTGTGCTGTATTATAATTCCTTTATGATACATATTAATGAATTATCTCAGGACTTATGTGTCTAATCAGCTGCTTCATTTACCTACTAAGTTTTTTGGTAGTTTTCCCTTTTTCACAAAAAATTGATTTTATTTTTTAGAGCAGATTTAGGTCTGTAGCAAAACCAAGTGGGAAGTGCACTGAGTCCCACAGGGCCTCTTTCTACATGCATTCCAGCCTCTTCACTTGATAGCCGAGCACTGGTGGGGTACATTTGTCGCAGTCCGTGAGCTGACATTGCTACGCCATTCTCAGCCCAAATACATAGTTTACATTAGGTCTCTGTACTACGCACCATCTATGGGTTTTGACAAATATGTGGTGACACAGATCCAGAGATCTAGTAACACACAGACTAATTTCAGTGCCTGAAACATGCGTGTGTTCCACTTACTCATCCCACCCTCCACACAAACCTGTCCCGCTAGGAGCCTTCCACTTTAGGAGATTGTCATGAGGCTCATCTGGGCATAAAGAAGGCAGTGCACGAGCTACCAGACTTGAACTTTTATCTTTTACTCATGCTGGGCCATGGTATTGCATTGCTCCTCCCCAATGAGATTTCTTGAATCTTCTAAAGTTACTCATCCAAAATTATAGTCGACCCATCATATCCACAGGGTCTACATCTGTGGGTACTACTGAATGGATACAAAATATTTGAAAACAATTACATCTGTATTGAACATATAGACTTTCACCTCATTTTTATTTTCTAAATAATGCAGTACAATAATGACATTTACCTAACACCTGCATTGTTAGCACTATATAGAATCTAGAAGCCACTGAAAACATACGGGAGGATGTATATAGGCTATGTGCAAATACCCTACCATTTTATATGAGGAATTTTTACTTCCACGGATTTTGGGGTTCTTGGGATACTAAGACCAGACTCCTACAGATACTGAGTGATGACTGGATTCCCAACATTCCTTTGGTTACTTAGCAAACTTCAAGGCTCTTATTCTGTTACACTCACTCACACTTGCATCGTAGTTCAGCACACTACCTGCCTGGCAAGTGCAAGGTCCTGAGTTCAATTCCTCAGAACTCCCCAAGAAACAAACCCAAAACAAAAGCCCTCAGACATGATGAAAAACAAACATGTGAACAGTGCTTTTACTATTAAATTGTACTACAGAAATCAAAGTTGGGTCCAGGATGCAAAGACTACAGTAATACCTCCTTTGCAGAGGGGGCACCACACAGACACTGCAGGCATGCACTAAGGAAAAGCAAGTTTTTTGTAGGTCCTCCACAGTAGGGATTAGTGAGGTGCTGGAAATATCAAACTGTACACACTACAAGGATCTAAAAGGTCATCCAGGCCAGTCTTCTTCAAATATTATCAGTGATAAAACATCCTGGAAACTTGTGAATGATATGGATTATAGGTTCCTTTTATTGGCATTGGGATTCAACGTGTCTCTGGTGAGTAGGTGCTCTGAAGAATGGTCTGAGGGAAACTCTGTCTCATGTGAATCGCTGTCAGAGGGTGCACACTCACTAGTTCTTTCTCCACATGACATTTTATACTGTCAACCTATTGCATGTATTATCCCTTGGCGTAATAATTGAAATTTAGTTTTATTATTTTCTAAAGTGTACAAAATGATAAACAGATGGGGCTGGGGAGATGGCTCAGTGGATAAGTACTTCTTTGGCAAGCCCAAGGGCCTCAGTTCAATCCCTGGTTCTGCCAAAAAAAAAAAAAAAAAAAAAAAAAAAAAAGAAATCTTTGGGGCTGGCAACTGCAAGGGCCTGAGTTGAATCCCTGGTTTCATAAAAAAATGGTAAAAAGAAAATTTGAAAACATAAAATTTCATTATACAAAGTAACAGGAATTTGACAATGGTTATTGTATTGCATGTTATCTTCAAAGTAGTTGTTTAGATTACTAGAAAACCAGGTAGAAACCTGAAAAATTGGTTTGAAAAGTTATGAATTTAAAAAATGAGTCATTAACTGCTTTCAATAGACCAGCAGAAATCAATAGTACAATTATCCAAACTATCTTGCAAATATACATAAATATATCTTTTTCTCTTCTTTCTTTTCTCCTTTTCCTTACCCTG
This sequence comes from Ctenomys sociabilis, assembly GCA_004027165.1. Classification (NCBI taxonomy): domain Eukaryota; kingdom Metazoa; phylum Chordata; class Mammalia; order Rodentia; family Ctenomyidae; genus Ctenomys; species Ctenomys sociabilis. Next base: position 10,961 of record PVKA01007960.1, read on the forward strand.
TTTTTTTCCACACTTCACAGATTCTTTGCCTTTCACAGATATATTGGACGAGGCCTGATTCCTTACATCCCCAGGCCTGGGCCTCTGCCCAAAAACCTCCCCAGGGAGAGCTCCAGAATGAAAGTGGCTCCCTGCCCCAAGCTCTGTTGTGTGAACTTCCCTAAGTGCAATGCCATCGCCAGTTCCTCCAGCTCCACTGAAGGGCTGCCTGAACAATGTTGGAGGGCTCTAGCCACAGGGCAAACCAAGCAGCACCCCAGGGCTGCCAGAGATCCGAGGGAGGACAGGTCCACCAGAAGTCCGTGGGAGGATGGGTTCCAGAACACATGTTCGGCCCCAGAAAGCACCCAGAACACAGGGAACAAGCAGCTGGCAGACATACTATGGAAGCAGAAAGAAAAAAGGGTCCTGAGCTCACAACAGAGGGTGCTGTCCCAAGAAGATTAAAGGTCCTCCTGCTGCGACCTAGGTGAGGAAAATGTCTGATGCTACCACAGCCTCCCCACCTGAGCTATAAAGTCACCAGGAAACATGTAGCTCTGGAGAAAGAGGCAACACGTCATCTGATTAACAACGCATTGATTGGTAAGTGTCGGGACTCCAAATGACCAACACCTGCTGGCCTGCCTGCCTGCTCTACTTGCCTTCCTGCCCCAGGGGATACGGTTACCCACTATACCTGCAGGGATCAGCAAGGAAAGAAAGTCATAGGCCCCTGAGGGAAACACCACCACAGAGCCTGCTCCCTCTCCTTCCCTGCCTGTCCCAGGGACATTTCCTCCACCCACTAGTCCTGTAGGGAAGAGTAAGGACAAACAGTCACAGGTCCCCAAGGAGAGTGACACCACAGAGGCTGACTGCTCTCCCTCCCTGCCTGCCACAGGGGCGTTGTTCCACAAACTACTGCTACAGAGAAGAGCAAGGACAGATTCGAAGGCCCCAAGGAGTGCCACCATTCAGCCTCCCTCACATTTCCCAGGGCTTATTCCTGCACTGACTACAACTACACAACAAGACAAGGTCAGGAAGTCAATGGCCCACAAGGAGAGTGACCCCACACAGCCTGCCCTGTCTGTCCCTAGGGTTGTTCTTCCACCCACTACTCCAACACAAAAGGGCAAGGACAGAAAGTCAAAGGCCCCCAAGGAAAGTGGAACCACTCAGGCTCCCCTGCTTGTCCTAGGGGTTGTTCCTCCATCCACTACTCCTACAGGGACAGACAAATACAGAAAGGACCGGGACTGTAAGATCTTTTGGGCCGCCTTGCCTCCTGCCGCTGGGACCAGTTCAGACCATCGCAGGGCTAGAAGGAAGTACACTGCCACTGCACCCCGTTTGAGCTCACTGGCCCTTCCAAGCCCTTCTTCCCACTACTTAGCCAAAGCCACACTCTATTCTCAGCAGACAGGGACCAGTAGTGAAGGGATACCAATGGACACCCCTCCAGCAGATCCTATTCTCCTGGGGTATCCTCCTGATGCCAGTGTGGGAATGCATTCCCCTCTTCCAAGCTCACTCTGACAGGTCCCAGCGGGGGCAAAAGCACAGTCACAGCCCAACCATCCACTTCCCAGACATAGACTGACAATAGGGTCACCCCCATGGACACAAAGCTTGCTCCCAATCCTCTCCTGCATGGGCCTCTCCCAGGCACTAGTGGGCCTCCCTTCCCTCTACACAGCTCAATTTGACACAACCAAGTGGCAAGAAAGCCACAGACAAGACCAAAAAGTGGACTCTCTAGACTGGGACACATAACAAGTGGCCCCCAGGCACACAACACCCGCATCTAAACCTCTCCTCTTGTGGTCCGCTCACTTTTATACCACCCAGGGGAGGTAAAGTCCCGGTCAAGGCCAAAATCTCTATTTTTCCAACAGGAACTGACTGCAGGGTGACCCTCCATGCACACAACACCTGTACCCCATGCTCTCCTGCCTGGACCTGTCCCTGGCACACGTGGGACCTCTCTTCCCTCCACTCATCTCACTCTGACATTTCCCAGTGTAACCACTGCCACAGTCACAGCCAGACCCTGTACTTCTCAGTGACTTACAGTGGGGTGCCATCCAAGCACACAATATACCCACACAATTCTCTCCTTCCTGGGCCTCTCCTTTGCACCAGTGAGTCCTTCCTTCCCTTCACTGACCTCACTGTGACACATCTGAGTGGCAGTGCAGGCATAGTCACAGATGAACACTCTATTTCCCAGACAGTGATGTGAACTCCTTGCACATAACACCAGCACATCGTACTCTGCTCTAGGGGTCTGCCCATGGTCACTCTAAGTGACCACTCATATTGATACCACCAAGTGGAGGCACAGTCCTACCCAAGGCCATATGCTCTGTTTCCCTGACAGGGACTGACAGTGGGATGAACCCCAAGGACACAATACCTTCACCCAATTGTCCCCTGCCTGGGCCTTGTCTCTTGTGGACAATGTGGGCCACAGTTCTCCCTGGCCACAGGTCACAAGGAGACCCCTCAGTACTCCTGGGTTCCTGGGCCCGTGGGTTCCTAGACCTCTGAGGGATCCTGGACCCTTGAGTGTTTCTAGGCCCCTGTAGCCCAAAATTCAAGGAGACCCCAGAGGTCTAGGAGCCTTATGGTTCCAGGGGTCCAGTTGCCCAGGAGTCCAGGAAGCTAGGATGTTCACAGGGGCCCTGGAGCCCAAGAGTCCAGGGGCCTTGGGGACCAAGGGACCAAGTGCCCCCAGGGGCCTAGAAGCTCAAAGGAGTACAGAAGCCTTTGAGTCCCCAGGGATGCAAAAGTCAAGGAGCCCCAGTAGGTTAAGGCATTCCCAAGGTCCAGGAGTCCTGGAGACCAGGATCCCCCAGGCATCCATGAGCCCAGAAAATCATGAGCCCTGTAGGCCAGGAGCCCAGATCCAAGAGGCCCAGAGTCAAAAGGGCTCAGGACCCACAGAGGCCCATGAGCCCACTGAGGCCCAGGCCTCTAGGGGCCCAGGGGTACAGGAGCCTCAAGGGCTCAAGGAGCACCCAGGAACCCAGTAACTCCAGGTGTCCAGGGATCCAGGGGCTCATGGACCCAAGAACTACAGGGGCTCTGGTGCCAAGGAGACTAGGAGACAAGTAGCCCAGGATCCCCCAAGGCATCCAGCAGCCCAGGAACCTAAGAGCCCTAGAGCCTAGGACCTCTAGAGCGAAGGAGCCAAAGGACCCAGGGGCCCAGGAGCCCCAAGGTTCTCAGGAGCCCCAAGAGGTCTAAGTCCAGGACACTCCAGGATCCCTGTGGCTCACAGGGGTCCAGGATCCCAAGGGACCCGAGAATCCCCACAAGCCCAGGCACCTCCAGGATACAGACACCCACTTCAAGTTCAAGATCCCAGCATCCACGGGTCTAGGAGCCCAGGAGCCAGGGAAGCCAGGAGAAACCAGGGAACTAGGAGACCCCAGGAGCCCTGGAGTCCACAGGAATCCAGGAGTCCCACGGGTCTAGGAGATGTTGGGCCCAGGAGCCCATGCGCCCATGGTGCCTGGACCCCATAGCTGTCCAGAAGACCAGGAGCCCTAGATTCTAATTGCCCAGGGACCGCTAGTGGTCTAGGAGTCCCAGAGCTCAGGAGCATATGAGCCCCAGGGGCTGAGGAACCTAGATACCCCCAGGGGTTCAAGGGCTACCAAGCATTCAGTAACCAGGAGCACCCAGTGCTTCAGGAGACTGCAGGAATCCAGGAGCCCAGGAGAACCCAGGCACTCATTAGACCATGAGATCAAGATCAGGAGCCTAAGAACCCAAAGGCCCCTAGGGGTCCTGGAGCCCAGGAGCCCCAGGAGGCCACAAACTCATGAGCCTTGGAGCAGAGAGGCTGAAGAACCAAGGAGCCAAGGAGCCAAGGAGCCCAGTAGCCCCCAGTAGGCCAAGAGCCACCAGGGGTATCCTAGAGTCCAAGAGTCCAGGAACACAGGAACCCGCAGGGATCCAGAAGCCCTGGAAACCATGAGCCTTGGATCCCAGGAGCCCAGAAGCCCATGCGCCTAGGGTCCCATGGTTCCAGGGGTCCAGGTACTCAGGGGCCCAGGAAATCCTAAGAATCTAGGAGTACTCATTGGTACTTAGGAGACCCAAGAAGCCCAAGAACTCTCATGAATCCAGGAACTCCAAAAGGTCCAGGATCCCCCAGGAGCCAAGGAGCCCCCAGGGGGTCCATGAGACGATAAGGATCCAGAAGCCGCCAGGAGCTCAGAAGCCCCCAAAGCCCAGGAGCCCTGGAGACCAGGAGGACCCAGGTGACCATGTACCTAGGAGTCCAGGAGCCCTCAGGGGTTCAAGAGTATAGGAGTCCTGAGGGGTCTAGGAGCCCAGGGGTGCATGAAACTAAGAGCCCAGCAGCCGAGGAGCCCCCAAGGGTTTAGAAACCCAGGAACCCAGGAGGGCCTAGGGGTCCAGTACTCCGTGAGACCAGAAGTCCTGGAGCACAGGAGCTCAAAATCCCCCAGAGGTCCCGGAGGCCAGGAGCACCCAGGCATCCAGAAGTACAGGAACCCATAAGCCCTAGAGCCCAGGTGCTCAAGCATCCCTTGGACCCAGATACCCAGAGGCCCAGGAACTGCAGGGGTACATGTGCCACTGGGATCCAGGGATCCAGAGACTAGGGGCCTATAAGCCTCCAGGGACCCAGGACCTCCCCATGTTCCAGGTGCCCAGGAGCCCTCAGGAGACCAGGAGCTCCCAGGGGTCCATGAGATCAGGAGCCCAGAAGCACCCAGGTATCCAGTAGCCCCCAGGTGTCCAAGAGCCCCAAGGGAGCCAGGAGCCTCCAAGGGCCCAAGGACCCAGGAGAACAGCAGAAAGAGTGCTCAAGGGGCTTCAAGGGTCCCAGAGCCCCAGAGTCCCAAGGGTTGGAAGGGGCCCCTGGGGGCCCAGGATCTCCCAATGTTGCAGGAGTCCACACTGTTCCAGGAACACAGGAGTCCAGGAGCCCAGGTACCCAGTAGTCAAAGAGCCCAGGAGCCCACAGGGGTTCAGGACCCAAGAGCCAATGAGCTCAGGAGCCCTTCAACCATGTGCCCAGGAGCCAAGGTATTAAGGAGTTCCCAAGGACAAAGTAGCCCAAGAGTCAAGAAGAGCAGTAGCCAAGAAGCCCAGGAGACCCCAGGGGTCTAGGAGCCCAGGTGCCCCAAGGGGTTCAGGGACCACCAGGTGTCCACATGCCCAGGATCTTTCAGGAGTCCAGAAGCCCCCTGAAGGACAGGAGCACTGGAGCTCAGGACTCTTCATGCACCGATATGCCCAAGTGTCCAGGCTCCCCATTTGGGTCCAGGATTGAAGGCACCTGGGAGCCTAGGTGCCCACTTGAGTCATGGAGCCCCCAGGAGACCAGAAGCCCAGGAATCCAAGAGACCATGAGTACCCAGGAGAACAACTTTGAGGAGCCCTCTTGGTCTGGTTGCCAGGAGCCCAGGAACCAAGGACCCCAAAGGTACAGTAGCCCAGGAGCTGAGACCAACAGGATCCAGGGGCCCAGTTGCCCCAAGTGTTCCAGGTGCCACTTGATGTCCATGTTCCCAGGATTCCTCAGGGACCCAGAAATCCCCAGGGGTCCAAGAGACTCCATGAATTTAGGACCCCCCGTAGCCAGAAGCCTCAGGAAGCCCAGAAGCCCTTGAGCCCAGGAGAACCCATGTGTCCACATGTCAAGAAGCCCAGGAGCCTATGAATCCCCAGGAGCCCATGAGTCCCCCGGGGTCCAGGTACCACTTTTGGGTCCATAATCTCTGGTGCACAGTAGCCCAGGATCCCCCTGGAGTTTAGGAGCCCCTATGGATCCAGGAGTGCAGGAGCCCAGGAACCCAAGTGCCCATGAGCCCTCATGGGTCCAAGAGTGCAGGAGCCCCCAGGGACCTAGGATCCCAGAAGCCCATGAAACTAGTAACTCAGCAGCCAAGGAGCCCCAACAGCTCCTTTAGTAGCCAAGGAGCCCCCAGGGGTCCTGTGGCCCATGAGAAGAGGAGCACAGGAGCACAGGAGGAACCCAAAGCCCCATGAGTCCTGGAGCTGAGGAGCCCCAGGGCCCAGGGGCCCAGAGGCCCAGGAGACATAGAGGGCTATGAGTCCATTGGGGTCCAGGGGCACAGGAACTCAGTGATCCACGAGACCCCAGAAGCCCAGGAGCCCCCACAGATACCAGTGACATGCAGCCCATAGGAGCCCAGGCACTACCAGGAGTCCAGGAGACCCAGCGGTCCAGGAACCACAAGGAACCCAGGAGCCAAAGAGTGCCTAGCGGTCTTGGATATCAGGAGCCTAGGAGCCAGGAGCACCCAGGAGCCCAGGAGCTCCCAGGTGTACTTGAGTCTTCAGGGGGCCAGGAGCTTCGAAGGGTCCAGGGACCCAAGGGCCCAGCAGATTAGGGGGTCCCATGGACCCAAGGGGCTCTAGGGGCTCCCAGGGTTCCAGGTCCCAAATGTCTGCAGGGTCCCCTAGGGGCTCAGGACCCTAGGAGAGCCCAAGGTCCAAAAGCCCAGGAGCCTTCAGGACTTCAGTGGCCCTTAAGCCCAGGATTCCAGGAAGCCTGGACCCCAAGAGCCTGCAGGAGTCCTGGATCCCATGAGCCCAGAAGCCCTGAAGCCCCCACACATCAAGGAGCCCTAGGAACCCA